>ML804349.1:245446-258487 GCA_009831015.1 Picea engelmannii | reverse complement strand
CCATACCATACATCATGAAGCAAAAGATATGTGAATAATGAAATAGAGAATCATGAGCAAAACATCAACCAAGTACATCCTGTGCCATATTGTGTGCCCACCATGCACAACATCCATGTACATCAACCATGTACATCAATATCATAGAATATGCCATAAGATATCATCAATGGAGTGTATCAACCATATGCCTCTACCAACATGCCAACCATGTGGCACAAACAAGTGTCATATCACTCATGATATGCCTCCACCATGAACCAGGTGCCATAATCATGCATCTCAATCAATCAAGTGTCTCAACTATATCATCCCATATATCATGTACCAAAGTATATGCTAAACAAGTAATACCAATGGTGTACTTTAGCCAAGTACTATCATCCACATACATATACCATCTATGAGTGCATCAATCATTGCACTAATCATGTATCACCACCTGTACCAAGCAAGTGCATCAACCATGCACCAATACCATAACAAGATGAACTATAATCAAGATGTGTCCTCATGCATGTATGTCATATCTACCATAAAACATTTGCCAATCATACTGCTAGTAGGTGCCTATAACAATGTACCAAAAAGTGTACCAATCATGCATCAACTATAGATCAAGCTATGACTCATCAATGATGTACAGTATGACCACCTCATCAACTCATCAACTACATGTCCCACTATGTCGTCCATCCTCATGCCAAATGTATGTACCAAGATATCCAACAAATATGCTTCCAATAATACATCATAAGATATATCAATGAAACTCAGATATGTACCGGCCATGTACCCCAACAGATCAGCCTCAACCTCCATTCACTACAACTAATACTAAGCATCCAATATGTACTAGAAGTGTGCCTCAATAGATCAATGACATCTCTAACTAGCATCATCATGATATATCTCATAACCAAAGTGACATAACTTCACTGTCACAACCAGCATTGTTCTTCAACAGAAAAAATGTCTCAATCCACACTCTAGGGTTAGTACCATTGCATCCAAGATAGTCTTTCAATACTCAACCATATTTCACCACCATTCATACATCAATCACGTATGCCAATATGTAATCATAAAAACCTACAACAAACAATGTCAGACCCTACAACAAACAATGTCAGACCCTACAACAAACCATGTCAGACCCCGCAACACAGAGTTATACCATCATACCATGCTGGAACTTTATGCATAGCCTTTTTCCCAAGGCTTTACCACAGATACGCGGCCTGCTTCACAGACAGCTCGCGTATGTACGTGACCTATTCATAGGTCAACTCGTGTATGTATGGGACTTTTATCATTGTAACCCGCGTATTCTTCTGAAGATGACAAACTTGAGTTTCCTTTAAGGCTGCCATTCTGCTCTGGTTGTTCAGTCTTCTTTACCCACTTCTGAAGGTGTCCTTGCTTCTCAGAACTTGAGCTCTGAGCTTCCATCTTTTCAAAAATGTCTTCCTTCCTAACTTCATGCCTTCTTCTAGTCATGCTATATGAAGTCCTCATCATGGACTTTCTTCTTGTGTTCCAACAATCTTGGGATTTGTGTCCAAATTCACTACAGCTGTAGCATCTCATGATGTGACAGTGAGCATCAATGTGTCCTACTTTATTTCATCTCCAACATCTTAAGGTGTATTGAAATCTTTCATTATCTCTCCTTGCATACAATCTGCACTCCAAAGCTTTGTGACCATATTCATTACATGAGTAGCAGTGACCATGAAAAACATTTTCATACCTTTGCTTTGGTGTCCATCTTGAAGGTGTCTTGAATTTGCTTTGAGATGTAAAGATGGCTTCTTGATGTCCTCCTTGCTTTGTCCTTTCCTTCCCTTGTGTAGATGGCTAACTTGCAACATTATTTCCATCCTTTGAGAGTGAGGGACTTACCTCATGCTTCTTTGAGGTGCTTGCTTCAACATGTGTAGCTTCTTTCATGTATCCAAGACCTGATTTATCATTTGGTGATCTTTGACTATCCAAGATCTCATTCACGATTGTTGAGCTATTCAAGAATTTGTTTGACTTCTCTACTTTCTTTCTAAGATCAACAACTTCAGCTTCCAACTTATGACACGACTCTTCCTTTTCAATTACTTGATTCTTTAATAGTTCCTCTATTCTTTTGGTTTCTTCAATTTGGGTCTTGAGATGGATATTAACTTCAAGACTTTTGCTAATCTCATCATCTACCTTCTTATTTTCTTCTATTTCATTCTTTAGTCTTTTGATCTCTTCTTCTTTTTCTTCTAATAGAGTCTTTTTACTTTCTTCTTGTTCCTTGAACATTTCCTTTAACTTCAAGATATGCCTTTGATTCTTTCTAAGAAACTTTTTAGTGTTATTAGAAATATAGCTATATTCTATGTAGAAATGGTCATAGTTGTATTCATATAGACCCCATTCAACTTTCCTTTTAAGCTCTGATAGTTCTTCTTCTACCTTTTCCATGGGATAACCATTATCTAACTCTACACATACTATCTCTAGGTTTTCTTCTTCACTTGTAGAGAAATATTCAACATCATCACATTTTGAAATATTGCAATTGTGGGTTTTTGGAGATTCTTTACCTTCATTGATCTTGATGGAATTGTCTTCAAGGTCTTTCTTTTTGTCAACATCATCACATTTAGAATCATTGCAAATAGAGGATTTTTGAGATTCTTTACCTTCATTGTTCTTGATGGAGTTGTCTTCAAGATCTTTCTCCTTGCTTTGGTATGTCTCCTCTAGCTTTAGCCATAGATCTTTGGCGGTAGTGCATTGTCCCATGCTCTCTTTGACAGAACTTGAGAGTACACTAAGAATGGTCTTGAGAGCCAATGCATCATTCTTCTTTTCTTGCCTTTGAGCTGTAAACTTTGATTTTTTCTTCAAAGGCACTGATCCACCAATAGTTGCCTTCCAAATATCCGCTCCTATTTCCTTCAAGTGCACTTTCATTTCTATTCTCCATGTAGAATAATTTTCCTCATCAAGGATAGGAACTTCATCATCCATTTGTGTGTCCATGGATCTCCTCCAAGCTTGTTAAGGCTTATAGTGAAGGCCTGCTCTGAAACCAATTGTTGGACACACCAACCACACTTAGAGGGGGGGTGAATGAGTGTGGGGCTCTTTTTCAAACTTCCCTTTTACAAAACTCCTTAGTTAGCAATCACCATTTATTCATCACTTATTATTGTCATTTATAACCAGTCAAATGTGAACATATATCAACAGCAGATAACAACAACATATATCATCAACAAATCATCACCACAAGGAACACAAAGAACACAAGATGTATGTACAATTTTCCTTTTATGACGGATTACAATCCTTGGGTTATCAGCAACAACTGAATAGAGTTACAATTCCACAAGAGCACCAGCTCTATAATGCAAGACTCAGCTTACACAACTCAGCACCAACTGAGAAGAGGAATCAATCCTCAACATATACTAATCTGTCAACAGGTACGCGACCTATCAGTAGTGCAGCACGCGTATGTACGCGCTCTACCAGTAGTACAGCTCGTGTATGTACACGGCCTCTCTGTACTAAGCCTGTGTGTGCCTTCTGAGCAACTAGGGTTTTCTCTCCAAAGAAAAACTCAAATCCTCTGCAACCTTCTGTCACATTCACTTCTGTCATTTACTGTCCGATCTGAACCAGAACCAATCACAACACATCCATGCTCTCCCACAACTTACTCATGCTCCTCAATCATACAATATGAATGCTACTTAATCATGTGTAAGCAACAAGTATATTATGGCAATCATATCAGTACTGAAACATAAGAGTGTTGCTCACTCCATCAACCAACACAAACCAAATCATAACAACCATACTAAGAATGCTTCAAGCATCCACCATACAATATGCAAGAGTATCCATCAAGACAACTATGTAACCATACCAGAGTTTCTATGGCAGATCTGAGCCCATAGAATGCAGATCTGAAACTTACTTCAGTTGTCAAGAACTTGGCACCATCTCACACTCAAATCTTCATGACTTCATCAACTGTACGCACTCTGTCTTCGTTCAGCTTGCGTGTGTACGCGCTCTAGCTCACTGCAGCCTGCGTATGTATGCTCTCTAGCTCACTGCTGCTCGTGTACTCCTTCGGAAACTAGGGCTTTTGAACTTCCGAAACTTTCGTCGTCAAAATCTTAGACTTATGGAAACTTTGATGCGCCCATGAGATCCTCTAGTCAGTCTCTCTCTCAGAATAGATCTTCACTATATGCTCAAGAGATATATTTCCTCAAGAGACCCTTGCCTCTTATTTATACTCTCCAAGTAGCTTCCTTAGAAGCTTCTTCTAGGTCACTTTGTCCACATAGTCACTTTGTCCAACTTTGCCCAATTTGCCACTTGTCCATGTATTCAATAGCCACTTGATCACTTAACCCATTTTCCTTATTTTAGGGTTAACCACTTTCCATAATTAGAAAGTTCTCCATTTGCTTTATTATTTAAATAATCTTCCTTGACTTTGTCACTTCACTTTATTATTAAATAATCCTCCTTTGCAAACACTTTGACTTCTTTGACCTTTTGGGGCTTCAAGCCAACATATGAGGGTCTTCCAACTTCGTAAGGCCATAACTCTCAAACCGCGAGGAGTTATGTGATGTTCCACATACCACCAGAAATAGCATGGCTAGCACTATCCATCTAGGATAGTTTCACTGACAACTTCACTTATCTTCAACTGATAATTCCATAATTAAGCATGGGTTCTCTAACCGTACTTCTAGGATAACTCAACCGCAAAGCGTTTTCCTGTGAGGGCTTTCACCATAAGGGGACCACTTTGGAGTTCATCCATTTGTAAGACAATAATGAGTCATCTTTATATCAATCCAACTATGCATCATATATCAATGACAACTCATTGATCCATCTTCATCTATGTATGACATCGTATGAGTACTTGACATCATTCCATTCACATCAAGGATAATACATATTACATCAGTATGCTATGACAAGACATTGTTCCTTTGACATCAATCAATCAATCAATCCAATCCTTTCACATCAATCAATCAATCCAATYCTTTGACATCAATGACAACATGATCCAACAGATATCGAGTCCCTCTCCAAGAGGATCTTCAACCTATCTTTTCATCAATCAATCCAATCCTTTGACATCAATGACAACATGATCCAACAGATATCGAGTCCCTCTCCAAGAGGATCTTCAACCTATCTTTTCAACATGTAAGCATCTTTACTACTTCCCTGTATACTGAAGATAAAATTTGCAACACATTCATTTAAGTTATAGGAACAAATGCACTGCTTTAGCAGCTGTCATGACTAGTATGATGGAGCATGATGCCCTTAAAGACAGTGAATTTGATGATCACACAGAATCCTTTCAGTGAATTGGTATTAAAATGTTTAAGATGCAATAACCAGAGAAAGAGGCATCTAAAGCCAATGAGGATCTTACTACTTAAATCCTGCCTTTTGTCACTTTCGTCCAACATCTCAAGACCTTTGAGCTTATACTATAGGGTAGTTTGGGGAGTGGAAATGCAAACTATAGGGTAGTTACATAGAAGAGGACCTTGCTTCAGGGCATTGTGGGCAGACTTCTGTCAGTCAGGATCAAGTTCAAATTATGATTCTGCTGAGCAGATAAAACATTACTCTTTCCTCCCACACTAGAGCAGCTGGAGCTCAGCAGACTAAGATCAATCAAACTATTAAAGCAACCACTCCTAGTTAGAACCAGTTATTTTATAACCATCATCTATTGAATTGTTAATTCATGAAAGTTTAAGTTGTTTGTAACAAACTCTTTCTTATGATCATAGCATTGAGACTGTGAATTTCCGAAAGTTAAATTAAACAATTTTATTTTGAATTTTTCTCATTAGTCTCTCTCTTTACTGAACCTCTTCATGTTGGCCGGGAGCTCACTCATGCACTAGGGTCAAATATGTGTTAGGAGCATATGAGGAATATTCCAAAATATCGTTGATGATTATTTTAAAATTTATGCTTAAATAGAAAGAAAATTTACATGTTAGATGTTACATATAGGGGATTTCACCTCATGGAAGGTCACTTCTGCATCTCATTTTGAACTCTTTATTGTTATTGCTGTAAGCTGAACTCATGAGCACCCATACATCTTTAATGGCAATACCATTTCATGTTCCTTAATATCATGTGTACGTTTAGGGATGTGTTGCTTGACGTTATGCAAATGATCACAGATGTTATGGATATGTTAAGTTTCCTTTTGAGTATGGTTTGTTGTACGATACATTTTCTTTCAATCATGTGAATGCCAATGTTGGCTACGTACTTGTCCAAAGTTCATTTTCCTAGAACGCTGCAAATTTGAGTGCTCCTCCCAACAGATAACAGTTGCATTACATGCTAACATGTCTAGCTCACTGGCAACTCCAACGACATCAGGATAACTGAAAGTTAAAGACTTACTGATTTATCTTTTTCCTTGGCTCAGGTTACCAAGTGAAGTCTCCATACATCTCTTTTGTGCAACATCTTGAGTCATTGCTATCTTCTTACTTGTCGACATTTTCCTAACCAAACATTGTGCGCTAGTCTCATTTTATGACTCTTTGCTTATAAAACCTTAGTAAGATCACTTCCTTGAGATAATTTGATGGCTCTCGTAGCCCTACAAGTGACTGTCTTCCCTCTTCACCTTATGGTTTGTGGTATCCTTTTGCTTCTTTGCTTATTCCGGACCCTCACTTTTTTATTCATTTTAGAAAGACATCTATTTTTATTCTACCACATTTAAGACTTATTAAGTAATATAATCCCGTATATCCCTTTATTGGGTGAATACCTTGGTAAAATTTGCAATGATAATTATATAACGTTATGACTAACTTCTTTTGATAGTGATTTGCAAGAGAATGTATCATATTATCCATTTGTGCTCTTTATAGCCCAAATAGATAGGCAAGATGAGATTATTAACTAGTTTTTAGAAGGTTACCTTCACCGTTATGTCATTGACAAACAAGATATTTGGGAAGTAGCTTTTACTATCTTAGTTATGGTACAATACAACATGCCACATCTTGGTACAAATGCCATCCCTTCAAGCATTGTATGTAAGCAAATATCTTATTATTAAATATTAATTATTGGCATTTCACACATAGTTTGATCATTTGAAATTTCATGCATATACATTCTTCATGAGAATGGTTGTCCAAAAGCAATTTAACGACACATCATGAGACATGAAATATCAAAAAATAATTCAAAATACAAGAGTAGACTTGAGATCCTTTTTTTTTGTTCTCATGTTATTAGAAAGTATGATCTTTGGTTGTTTTGTAAAATTGTAGATGCCTGAAATGGATGGGTATGAAGCAACTCGGAGAATTCGTGAAGAAGAGAGATGTTATGATTGTCGCCTACCAATTATTGCCCTCACTGCTCATGCAATGGTTGAGGAGGAGATGAGGTGTTTTCAGGCAGGAATGGATTTTCATCTATCAAAACCCCTAGTAATGGAGTCTCTACTAAATGTTATAACCAAGATCCTTTCTAAGTAAGAACTTTGACTTCTTTTACAACCTTCAAGTGAATAAGATACAATTCAAAACATTTGAAGTTCAGTTGTGTACATTCTTTTTGGGTATTAATTATGAATATTTGTTAACTATAATTTTCATATATTTGACTTGCTAATGTGTCCTTATAAATGGATGTACTATTCTAAGACCCTTGAGCAACAAGTAAAACATGCAAAGATTGTTGATTTCAGAAAATATTGTGCAATATTTTTTGATGTCGTTGGCCAAGATCTTTCAACAATTTGAGGCATCTATTAGGAAGGGTCGGAGTAAATTTTTTTCATCAACAAGCATATGCCTTTTGACAACTAGTGAAATTACCAAGAACATAATTATATTGAAGTTATCTTGGATAAGGGAATGAGTAATATTCATTTATTCACATGGAAGGAAATTCTAGATGTATAAAACCTTTCATTACAAACACACACACATAGTTAGATGAAAATGTGCATAAATGTGTATAAAAGCTGTCTCAAACATGTCAAATGTTAGCGTATGGCTCTCTATACAATCACTAAGTGCTTCACCACCTATGTATTCAAAAGCATAGGATATAGTTTTTATCCTAAGTGTATTAGATCCTATTTTGTTTCCTCCTAGTCTGATCTGTGGATGAGGTGTTGGTATGAGAGAAAATCTAGCTCAAGAGGTTGTTACACCCATGCATTATATATTTGTATCATTGGTGTGAATATAATGGAACATGTTATGCCTTTTCTGTTATTTCATTGTGTATCATTGAGTATCTTTTTGTTTACTTATTTCTTTCAATTGGTATTAGAGCCTTTATAGTCTTAAGGACATGGGAGCTCCATAGTTTTGATTCATGGGAGCTCTCAAATAATGAAAAAAAGTGTTGATGTGAAGGCTGCCAAAATTGAGGCACCTACATAAAGGTTGTCTAGAGCTGTGTGGAGAAAAAGAGCTTGCTAGTGCTATAAGGAATTTAACAAATAAAGAGAGGATCATCGTTGTTGATGGCACTCAAATTAGTGAAAGAAAGCGCTATAAAAAAGGGATATTACTTATATTCTTGAAATGTGAAGTTATTGAGTTTAATGAAAATGATTGATAGAACTATTTCATTTTTTTTTAAGCAGATTTTAGCATCTTAGATTGATTAAGACATCGTTAGTTGTTGCAAATTATCCTTCGTGGTATTCATTGGTCATTGGTTGCTGACATGTATTCTTTGAATCATTATAAGATTTGAATTTGTCATGTTTTCATTAATATCAAGAGCATGCCTTCGTTCTTAAAAGTGTTGTATCTTCGTTGTGCATATATGAGATCTGTAAGAAGAGGTCGAGGCTATTTTAATTGTGAAATAGACATAAATATAAATATAAATATCACATAAAATATGAATATAAATGAATAATGAATAATTAATAATTACTAATGAAGAGGCACCTCATAATGAAGGGTCACATTTCTTCATGAAAGGGCACCCTTGTGTGGGTATATATATGGCCTTCATTCTCATTTGTATTCATACTATCACAATCATATTTATCAATATATTTGTCCTTATGGATTTATTTATTCTATTCTACTTAAATTTAATATTCTTATAATTGTCAAACAAGTTTGGTTGTCACATTTGGTATCAGAGCAACAACTGATCCTAGCATTCTGCGGCTAGACCCTTGGTCAATTTTTTTGCCCGTAGCAACATAACTGCAGGCCATTAGCCACTCAATTTTTCATAGTTCTTGGAACTCCAGGTCGTTGACTCTTGGCCCTTGGCCATTTAAAGTTAAGAGTTACTCTGCTGCAAGAAAATAAAAAGAAGAAATCTATTCATTCCAAGTTGGAAAAAGAGAGAATTTATTTAAAAAATATATAAAAAATAAATTATATATATATATATATATATATTATTCAGTTTACGTGTTCATTAACTCATAATAGTTGAAACTTGCTTCCCTGCCACCCATTAATCTAGATCGATAGGAAGATTCTAAGAAGCTATCTATCATGTCCCCACATGATGCCTTCCTGAATCTTGTGTTCATGCACCTCTTGTGAGCATTCGACACCACGACGGTTCTCACTTAGCTGCTTGGAAACACCAAGGATACTTCATCCAGACTACATCTCTTCACCTAGAGCATACCCATACTCCTTTCTAGGCTACGAGCGAGTCACACTACTACTCTAGTGAAACTCTCTTGTATACTTATACAATTTGTTAACAGTTTTAACACTTAGTCATTTTAGCATACATCCATGAAATGAAGAGAACACTTGCAAAACAAACAAAAGACACATATATAGTGCGGGTGGCACAAGATGTGCCTACACCGTTCCTAACACCTGACTAATTCTTATTATTGCGAAATGGTTACAATAGGAACACTACTGACTTGATTTACAACTTGGTAGATGTAGCACACTTGACCCCCTAATATCACTTAGGCTGGTGGGATGTTCGACTTTCTTCTCTTTTCTCGGGGTAATTATTTGGGTTTTACTCACCATGGTTTCAGTTCATCGCTATTTAAGTGAATACTTCTCTTATCACAATATTTACCATGTAAAATTTTACTTGTTCAACCCCCAAACTACCAACAAAATCCTTCTACGAAGCTTGTTGTAAAGACTAGGGACATGTACGCCCTCAATCGAACGGTTAGAATCACTTCTTGCCTTCATATTGACGATCTAGAATGACTCAGACTCTTTCCCATCGGAATAACAAGTTATATACCTAAAACCTCATTCCAACGGTTTCATTCTGATGGATCATTCCGATAGATCCAATGACTCTCGAGCTTGAATACCAACGACCTCGATCTCCTTGATCCTTATATGTATAGGACGGTTGTCACTCGTCTTTTCAACTGTTCGTTAGATGAACAAGTGGGTCCCACTAAAATCTTACGACTGAGATCACATTGCACCCACACTCTGATCGACAACTCATGTTCGTCTCGGAGTCCCTCACCATCATAGTACATCCATTCAAGTGTCATAAACCACTCCGATGGCTCTCACTACGATTGATCTAACAATCCTCGTTCACTGCATTTGATGATCAAGGTTGTAATGTCCCCCACCTCTTGATAAGAGGGTTACAGAGACTTAGTAGTCTAGATGTCCCCACTAGACTATAGTCTCATGAGAAATGGGGACTAAGAGATTCCAAAGTGTTCACCTAAGCATAACGTTATAATTTAAAAGTGACTTTCGGGAAAAAGGTAAAGTAAGTGGAAAAACAACCACATGAAGAAAAGTAAAGAGTTAACCTTAGAAGGTGGTCAACTAACTCAACTAAGAATTAGAACAGGGGTATAAAGGTAAAAAGAGGGTGCCTCACTCCTCATTCTTGACATTTTCACTTTTGCATCTTGAGCTCTAGAGCCAAAGACGTTTTGAGGGTTTTGGGATAACAAACCCTAGAGATCAGCTCAGTGGTGAAAGATTCCACCTCTCCTGGTCCAAGCTTGGTCACGGAGGTGCAATATTCCTCCCCCACCATTCTACAATAGCTACAAGATACTCATCCAGTGGATAAGCGAGGCAATGCGCAGTTTCTGGGGTTTTCTAGCAGGAGGGCGCACTTGTTGAAGGCGAACTAATCGATCTGGAGAGAGGAGGTTTTGGTGGCCAAAACCCATTGGGATCTGATTGTTGGGCCTAGGGCGCCTTTCCTAGCCCATTTTGGAGAGGGTTTTCTTGGCATATGATTTATTTGGAGCCTGGTACTATTTCTAGTGAAGGAGGGCGCATTGCATCAGAGAGATTCATTCATTTGAGGTGTCATAACACCTCCAATAATTCCAAGACTTTTCCAAGGGGTTTGTATTCACCAGATCTACTGTTCTACCAATTTTGGAGGGATTTGGAGGCTTAGAAGAGGAGGGCCAAAATATGGGTAAGCTACAGTCCTTAAGAAGTGCACAACTCAGCTTGAGAGAGGGGTTCCAACTATTGAAGGGAAAGACATTAATTTTGTATCTTCCTACATGTGTTTGGTTGGACTTTGGAGGCTTGTATCTTCTCTTCTTGGTCCTGTTTGAGGGTTATCGTTAGTTTTGTTGCTAGATCTCAGTTATACTGTTCTAGATCTGCAGATTTATTATATCAGGATCTTCTACTCTCTAAATAAAGGTCAGATATGAAGTTGTTGCTTTTCCACTGTGTTGAATATCTTGTATCTTGTCATTGGATGTGTTTATTACTGTATTCTTGTCACTTACACATTGTAAAAACCATATAAGCTCCATAGCACAATCCTTGAAGGAAGATATGCAAAACAACAAACAATAAACCTAAAAAACTCATCCTAAAACCTAAGTTTCTAGGCAAGGAACGTCTTGGGAACATTACAGTGGTATCAGAGCATTAAATCCTCCTAACGTTTGGGGTTTAGCACATGCAGAAGTTCAGTGGTATCTATATGGGAAGGCACAGGAGACAGACAAGCGAACCAGAGACAGAAATGGAAGGATCAGGGGATGACAGTGAGCCACAAGTTTTAGCAGGTATAGCAAAGGAGTTGAAAAGTTCCATAGACAATACACAATATACACTTCAACACCATCTACAGGAGACCCAGGAGACAATGCATAGGGGACAGGTTCAAATGAGGGATACTTTGGAGAAACTAAATGCTATCCATGACAAGTTTGTGTACCTCCTAATGCAGGTGAATCATGGTGGGGATGGCCCAAATATTAATGCAAACATGGAAGCTAGTGGTTCTTGTTATCGTGCAGTTTGTATTTTAGGTCACAGGCTAAAGGACAGAGGACAAACTGGCGAAACAGGAACCTTCCCCACCCAATGTCACCTCGATGGGGAAGTTCTTTCTGTTTAGGGAGGTTAGCCCAGGGGAGACGTCCACGGTAACCTGGGGTTTGAAGAGACAATGGATACAAAGTCAAGTGTTAAGATTTCCCTCCTTGCAGGTTACCACCAGTATCAGATAGCCCGGCTGATCAGCCAATAAAGAAGTGAAGTCCCTATTGAAAATGCCTGTCCGGAACAAGATAATAACAACACAATATGTATATTTACAGGCTATAACTCAAAGGGTTAGTACTTCTTAACTATCTGATTTTATTCGATAAGCAATGAAATAGATAAGATGAAGTCAACGTTCTACTAAATAGCCTATGAAAGATCACCAATTCATCAATATCTACCAAAATGACCAAGCCTATAGTATATCCAATCAACAAATTGTTCAATAAATGCTTGACGTCATCAATTAATTGCTTATTTATTAGTCAAAAGGTTGTTGCGTCAAGTATGACGTCAGCCTAGGTTAGCAGTGTTAGGGTTAGTTAGGGTTTTGAAAATTAAATTTTAGAAGATGGTTTTGTACACTTAAAGCTCAATGTTAGAGATATTACCAGTGCCTTAGGGTAAAATGGAGTCAAAAGCAAGGGCAAAAGGTCTCGGGAGGATTTAAACTTAGAGACTAGAAGGTAGGGTT
>ML804349.1:189362-214723 GCA_009831015.1 Picea engelmannii | reverse complement strand
CTATGGCTTTTATCTTTTACCAGTTGCTTTTACCCCCTGAGCCTTTAGCCCCTTCTTCCCACAAGACAAGATGTACCCTGGATGGTCATCCTAATGGCCAGACTAGGGGAATGGGATGGATGAGCGGGGCTTTAAGATGTAAGAGTGATAATATGAGGGGAACGGACGATGGTTCTGCAAAACCCCCCTTGGTGGCTAACCAAAACCCATGAATACCAACTTGCTAAGCTACCCCATCAATTACCCCAACAGTGGTCAAGTGGATTAGTGTAAGATCCAAGCAGTTATCTAAAATGAAAGAGATCTAATGCATACATAAGAAGGTTATAATGATCAAATATGACACATACCATGATACCTCGGACCAATTACCTCATGGAGCAAGATCCTTTTCTGATCCAAGCCCAGGTCGGTAGTGATGGAGGCTGGTACTGCTGACAGGACAAGTCTGGATGAGAAGAAGAAAGGATGGGCCCTCAAGGGCCATGCTCAAGTCAATCTGCTCTCGTACTCCATGTCTGGGATCATGTGGGCCTCGAGACATGATCTCCTAGTTATCCCTAGATATCGGGGATAACAGGACCCTCATACGTGTCACCTTCCTATCAACTTGGACACCCCTCTCTCATTACCACTTACCTCCTAACCCCCCCTCCGAGTAAAACACCAAACAACTCATACATACCACCTCCATGCTCCGACGTCACACTCCACTACCCATTACATGTCACATTCCACTACACTATCTACATGTCTCACCCGCATCAACAAAGACACGTGGCACAGTCAGATAATGATAAGTGTCAATATGAAATCGACATTTCAGGTACGTACAAATCATGAATCTAAGTGACACGTGGTAGACACTCGGCTCGTGCCACATCATCAAGTGACATAAGTAAGTTACGTCACTTCGGGAGTTTCACCACCAGCAGATGCCTAAAGTCCCAAAATGGACTTGAGTCATCCGATTTGAAGATTACTTTGGGTGCATTCTCAACCGTTGATGTAGAACAGTGGAAGGACAGTGTAAGTGAAAGTGTTAACCGACAACAAGCGATCTCCACCATCTATGACTTATTTAGCAGGTGACCACTCTGGAGGAGAATGAAGCAACGATTAGCCTAAAGTCCCAATGGGCCGAAGTCACTTATGATCGTTGATTGTGCAGGAGGGTATGTGTCAATAGATCATTGACTTTGGGAGAAACTACTCCGGGAAAACGTGAAGGATAAAGGTTTGAAATTGCTGAAGGCCGAAGTCCTGAAGTGAACGAGGACTGTTGATTTGAGGAAGACACGTGGCAGGAATCTGTGGACTTCGGCTAAAATAATTTTGGGAGAGCGTGAAGGTTGAGAATTGAAATCGCTGAAGCCTGGAGTAACGAAGGTGATCTCGACCATTGAATTGATTAAAGGGCCACAAAACCATTGATCTGGTTGAAAGGTCAAATTCCCGAAGCAGAGGCTGAGCCGTCGATTAACAAGGAAAGGTGTCTGTAGATCATTGACTTCGGAAGATTGGCGTACAGAGGAAAGCATGGTTTGAGATTTGAAACTCCAAGAGACCGGATCATGAAATAGATCACAGCCATTGATTTAAGAAGGTTATATCTGATCCGTCAGTTCATGAGCATCGTCAAGATCGTGAGATCGACGGTCCCGTCGCATTGTGGGGATTGAAGGTGCACGAACCTTAAAAAGTTAAGGGTGGGCTGCAATTGAAACCATGGTTTTGGAGAAAGGGTACGTGGCAGCTGGAGGTGGATTGCAGGGAGAAAAGCGGTTGATCCCAAACCACTCTTGGATGCACCCGCAATTGTTCTCTTATGCAAGGACGTAGCCCGAGGTCACATGCAATAGAAGGATAATGAGAAAAGAGCTCACACCCGCAATTACGTGGTCATGTGAGACCATCGCCCAAGGTCACATTAGCGGAAGATAGGGGAAGGAGATAACACTGCTAGGCTCCACATTGGAAAGTCAAAAAGGCCTCCGCGTGAATAATCCAATGACGCTGATCAAACAAAATCTGATCGAAGGGTTGCTGTTTGATCTCGTGATTTCTTGATCAGTTATGATTCAGTTACACTAACTGAATAATTGTTCCTGGGTAGTTGAATCATTGTTCCTGAGCATTGGAATCATGATTCTTGAGCATTTTTGAGATTCTCGTCTTGAGCGTTGGAGATGCAGAGTGTAACGGATGATGAGAGAAGGAATAAAAGAAAAATGTTGGGACAGAGCGAGGTTGTTGTTTCTTGGTAAAATACGTTGAACTATATGTGATCAAGGAGACAACAGGAGCAGAGCGTGAAATATGTAGAGATGAATAACATAAGCTAGACAGAGAAAAAATGGTGAAAACAACAGACTATACGAGAACTTAAGCACAAGAAGATGCAAGGAGGAACACACTGATGCAGGCAGAGCAGAGAAGTGTAGCCAAACAATGATGAGACTGGTAATCCATTGATAAATACTGTATCACTGTAATAAATTTCAGAAAGAAAATATTTATATCTCAGGGTGGTAGGGTGGTGCTAGGGAGGACTGTCGTCGTCAGAGTTTCAAGTGGATGCTTGAACAAAGGGAGTTGTATCTTCCATCTGGTTGTAGCTAGAAAAACCAGGGTGGTAGGGTGGTGCAAGGGAGAACTATTGTTATCTGTTGTATAGGTTGGTGCCTATGTGACTGAAAGTTGGTGCTTCCATCTAGTTGGTGTTGGAACACTCAGGGAGTTGGTGCTTCCTTCTAGTGGGTGCTAGAGAAACCAAAGAGTTGGTGCTCTTAGCAAGTTGCAGCTTGTAAAACAAAGGTGGTAGCCTCACATTGAGATGGTGCTCAAAGATAGATGATGTACATAACATGAAAACACTGCCTATCATTCGAAGAAGAAGAGGTTTTCTCCCTTTATGGGCTTCCTCAGGAATATCTGTTTCTGTATACTTCATGTTTTTGATTGATGTTGAATACTCTATTTCTTACTTCCCTGAATTATTTTGATCATCATTGAGTGTTTTGTAATGCGTTTAAACTGGGTATAATTGTTTAAGCACAGTAACAACTAATTCACCCGCCCCTCTCAGTTGTCTAACATTGTTGAGTGTGAATTCTTACTAGGGCCAAGCATAAGCAGGGTGAAGTAACTCTTAAGACTTTCAATCCCAAAGTTGTCCGTGCATCCCAAAGGAAGAAAATGGCAGAAGAGGACAAGTGTGATGAACAGGAGAAAAAAATGTCAGATGTTCTTTTATCACATGTCAGAAATGGTCGAACAAATGTATGGAGACTATGAGAAGAGGATGAAGAATAAAGGGAAGAAAAAGGAAGCACATGTTGATGATGATGCTTTGGTAAACCAAGGGGCTGGAAGAGACCCTCCTGAGCCTCCATCTTCACCATCAAGTTCTAGTTCTTCTTCCTCTGAGAATTCTCATCATTCTATCCATAAAGACTCTTTTAAGAAACCATTATCAAATCTTGATGTAAAATTTGATTTACCTATGTTTAATGGAGATGCTAATCCTGAAAAGATAGATAATTGGATCCGACAGGTTGAAGTATATTTTCGTGCTCAACATATTGGTGAAGATGAAATTAAAGTTCAACTGGCTTCTCTTCGGTTGGAAGGCATCGCTCTTGTATGGTGGGAGAGAAAACTTCAGGACAAAAGTAAGTGTGGTAATCTTCTTTCCTCGTGGTCGGAATTTAAATCAACGACAAGGAAGCGATTTTGTCCATTGGGTTATTTACATAAAACAATGATGGAATGGAAAAGTTTAAGGCAAAGTAAAGGTCAAATTGTACAAAGTTTCACAAAAGAATTTAGGAAGAAATCTCTTGCATTGAACATTCCTTTTGAATCTTATGAAATTTTAATGAAGTATATTGGCACACTTCACAATTATATTCATCATACTTTTCTCTTTTTTAACCCCACTAGTCTTGACGAAGTTTGTGTGCAAGCCACTCACCCTGAGAACAAGGGGAAACATGTTCAAGAAGATCCAAAAAAGAAACCTTCCAATCTCCCACATAGACCATTTAAGAAGTTTAAAAGGAAGGACAAGAAGACCACCACACTGACAAGAGAAGGAGGAAAGCCATCTTGCACTCATTGCAAGAAAAGCGGTCACGATTGTTGTTGCAAGAGTTGAATCTAGGATGTAATAGAGCCAAGCCTTAGCACATTTTAAATGAAATAAAATTTGTTGATTGATCAGTCATAAGAGGCTTCTAGAACTAGGTCTGAAACAAGCCCTTCACTCATTTATAGATCAGAAACGAAGAGGCATGACATCGTTTGTCTAATTGATTTAATAAAGAAGATGGATAGAGGA
The DNA here is from genome assembly GCA_009831015.1 of Picea engelmannii. Lineage (NCBI taxonomy): Eukaryota > Viridiplantae > Streptophyta > Pinopsida > Pinales > Pinaceae > Picea > Picea engelmannii. Next base: position 210,381 of record ML804349.1, on the reverse strand, counting down.
TAGGAGATGAAGAAGACTGAAACAAAGAGTTAGGTATCTAATTCTGACAGGTCTAATCTCTATTTCAATGGAAGAAATAACACCAAACTTCAAGTATCTAAACACAGGTCTTGTCTTACTCATAGCAAGATAGAGGAAAATCTATGAACAAATAAAACTTGTAAATAAGGCAAAACAATTAAGATGGAGGTCTTGTTCTACTCACGACAAAACAGAGGAAAAACTACACTTTAAGGAATGCTTTAAATTAGCTACAATAGAAGTATCACTGAATTGTAACCATTACAAGCTGAATTAATGAATGGAAAGAAGAAAGATAAGTGACGAAAACTTCAGAAACAATAACACAGGAAGAAGATAGAATTAGAAAGTGACAAGGTGTAGAATCTCTTGGCATTCTATTCTATATTTGCTGAAAAGGAATGCATTACAAACCCAGCCTCCAAAAGGCTCTCGGGTTGTCCCCCCCCTTCTTTCTTCAAGAAGATACAATAATATATGTCTTCTTCCCCCTTTCGAATAACTGAAAAATGATTCAGATTCCAAAAGAAATCCCTCTAGAAATGAGAAGGCATTTTATGTAGGTATTGAGGTCGAAATCCTCCCAAAAGATAACAACATTTACCATCAAATTCAGAAACTTTCTTCCATAGAAAATGGACCAAACTGCTGAAAACTGGGGCTGCGGTTATGGTTCTGTATCTCTCGAATCGTGAAATTTGTGTATAAAATGAAAGAGGTTTTTGTTCATCTATTTTTTCTGACCAAAACCCTCTCTCGGTTTCCTAAGATCCATTTCCATTTGCCCCAGATCTGCCTTTCAAAAACATGTGTCAAACGGGGAAATTCTGAGATCCGAAAATTAAGGCTCAGAGATGGATTTGATTCTCCCAATATGTGACACTTATAGGAAAAATGAGGGATTTTATTTATCTCTGATGTGTTAGGCACAAAAACCTCCGACCATTTCTCAAAATGATATTCGAGTCACTCAGAATCATCATTTGAAAATGATGACTCAGCACAGTAAAAAATGCCACATTTCTGAAAACGAACCTCATATTTCTGGGGGATTTTGACTGCCTTCCCAAGATCCAAATGAACTTATGAAGACACCAATGGAAATATTAGGATCTTTATATGTCGATCGACTATTAGAACATGAAAAATGGCCTCTCCAAGGCTGAAAAAAATGGTTTTTTCCCAAGGCAGTGTTTTGCATATGAAAAATCTGCAATTTCGGTGGCTAACATGTCAAAAACAAATGTATCTTAGCTGCCAAAAGTCTTGGATTTCGGTGGTTAACAGTGCAATTTCGGAGCGCCGTAAGCCACCGAAAGTCCCGAAACTCCGATTTCAGGATTTCGGGTTTCGGGAAATAGAAAACAAAAATTTCGTCGGCCAAACCTCCGATGGCCTAAAACCGAAATGATGACATGGCATTTTGTAAAACCTTATTTTAGTGATTTTATTTTCGTTTATTGCATTTTATTTTATTTTATTTTTTTGTGCCTCCTCATGAGCTCTTCCTCCATGTGATGCGTGAGTGCTTAGTCTCGGCCGATACACTTTCGACAGCTAAGGGCATATGAAACCTGAGATTTAAGCTACCGAAAGCCTACACTTTCGGTAGCTAAACACTATAATTTTTTTCTTTCTAAGCTACTGAAAGCCAAAATTTCAATATTTGTTCCAACATAGGCTCCATCTAGGGATGGTGCTTTCCTAAAAGTGCCAAGAACAGTAGACCAAGTGCCTTCATCCATTGGGGGACCCGAAATCATCCTTATCAAACTTTGAACCCTGTCACTTTACTTGCATCTTTTCGAAACGAAAAACTGCTTATTCATCCATTGGGATATGGAGTCGTAATGCTTTAAAACAAAACCATATTGGATTCAAAACTGAACTGAAAACATATTGAAAACCACCGTTGTAATCTAATGCTCGAAGTCAAGCTTATTTATATACATCACCTACTCTAACTACTGAAAAATTTCGACTGAATCAAATGATACGAAAATGCCAGTGAAGCCAATCCAATAATTGTCTATCTAATTGAATTTTTCTCACACTTTCTTTGAGCAGGCTGAAAAAGGAAACTGAAAACTCTCATCTGACCTGTTGGTGATCATGAATTTTAAAACCTTTCATCGATTCTCGTGACAAAATATCCATGACATAGCATACTCCTCCATTAAATGAATGTAAAAGGTCAGCAAAAGGATCATGAAAAAATGCATGGTCTTGAGGTTTTAAAACATCCAGGACTACTCTATGTTCTGATTTATAATGATTAGGATCATTCTCGAAGAGAATATCTAAGCACCCTTCAAGATCATCTGCAATGGAATCTCCAAAATCATGGCACAATCTTGTCTGAAGACCCTCATCCCTCCATGAAAAATCTGCAGCAAGTTGTTCTACAGAAATGATGAAATAATCATCACTATACTCATCATATTTAGGTTCAACATATAAATCAAGAGGGTCATTAGTCAGACAAAAACTCAGGACATCAACTATGGATCTCTCAAGCAAAGGACACTTTGTTACTATCTCTGGCATACTGTTTATTTCAGAATCATACTTCTGCAAATCACAGTCCAAAGCATTTTCGAACATCAAACTTTCTTCAGGATCATTAAACATGGAAACCATATCTTTTTCATGAAACAAAGCAGAGTCTAAAATCTGATCTCCTGGTAGGAAAACATCATAAATAGGTTCACTAACTTCCTGTAAAGTTCCATGAAATACATGACTGTCATCATTTAAAAACAGATTTACATTTTCAGAAATGGAAGAGGTTTGACACTCATATTCGGGACTGTGTGAACGCTGCAAATCTGTGTGAGTAGGGGCTGCAACATAGTTGTGCAGGAGCAGATCTATTTCTTCTTCAGTCAAAGGAGGAGGTGGCCTCTGTATTTTTTGGATAAAACAACAATCATTCCTTTCTATCTCTTTTGCAGGTTGACCGTGATGCTGAATATCTTCTTCTTGAGTACGTTCACAAGATCCAGCTTCTTTATGAGCCAACTCTTCCTCATACTGATCATCTTCATCAACTTGAGAAATTTCTGTTGTTTCTTCCTCCTCTTCAAGAGGATTTGTATGATCTTTTTGTCTTATGAATCCTATATTACAACAATCTTCAAAAAGGATTTCAGCTGAATATATCCTCTTACAATGTTGATGAAAAAGTGTGTGAAAATATCTCAATGAAGGAATACTAGGATGGGGTAAAGATTTATACCAGAGTCTAGCATCTTTTTCCAATGAAAACATAAACAATTTCATGAGGACATCTTCATGATGTACATTTAATTCCTCCATGAGCTTGTGGAATTCAAACAAGTGTTGAGCGGGATTGTCGTCCTTATATTCTCCAAATTTAGGAAGGACATCTTCCCAAATTTTAATGTTTGGAACAGTGTTTGGAAAGCCATAAACATTTGTAAAGTCCAGAGGAGAAAACCTTACAGAAATTCGAGCAGTGAACGAATTCGACATTTGAGACCAGTGGAGTCGCCAAAAAAATCATGTAGAGTCTACGAACCAAGGAGTTGCCAGGTGAATGATCACAACCAATTGAATGCCTATCCCTTGTTCACCATCAAGAGATAGATATGAAATTTGTCGTATCCCAGGGAAGATAACTTCGTCCTCTGTCCCCGACAACGACGCTAGAAAATGTTTTTGCAAGAGTTGACTCTAGGCTGTAATAGAGCCAAGCCTTAGCACATTTTAAATGAAATAAAATTTATTGATTGATCAGTCATAAGAGGCTTCTAGAACTAGGTCTGAAACAGGCCCTTCACTCATTTATAGATCAGAAACGAAGAGGCATGACATCGTTTCTTTAATTGATTTAATAAATAAGATGGATAGAGGATAGGAGATGAAGAAGACTGAAACAAAGAGTTAGGTATCTAATTCTGATAGGTCTAATCTTTATTTCAATGGAAGAAATAACACCAAACTTCAAATATCTGAACACAAGTCTTGTCTTACTCATAGCAAGATAGAGGAAAATCTATGAACAAATAAAACTTGTAAATAAGGCAAAACAATTAAGATGCATGTCTTGTTCTACTCACGACAAAACAGAGGAAAAACTGCACTTTAAGGAATGCTTTAAATTAGCTACATCAGAAGTATCACTGAATTGTAACCATTACAAGTTGAATTAATGAATGGAAAGAAGAAAGAGAAGTGATGAAAACTTCAGAAACAATAACACAGGAAGAAGACATAATTAGACAGTGACAAGGTGTAGAATCTCTTGGCATTCTGTTCTATATTTGCTGAAAAGGAATGCATTACAAACCCAGCCTCCAAATGGCTCTCGGGTGGTTCCCCCCCCCTTCTTTCTTCAAGAAGATACAATAATATATGTCTTCTGCCCCCTTTCGAATAAGTGAAAAATGATTCAAATTCCAAAATAAATCCCTCTAGAAATGAAAAGGCATTTTATATAGGTATTGAGGTCAAAATCCTCCCAAAAGATAACAATAGTTACCATCAAATTCAGAAACTTTATGCCATAGAAAATGGGCCAAACTGCTGAAAAATGGGTCTGCGGTTATGGTTTTGTATCTCTTGAATCGTGATATATGTGTATAAAATGAAAGAGGTTTTTGTTCATCTGTTTTTTATGACCAAAAACCTCTCTCGGTTTCCTAAGATCCATTTCCATTAGCCCCAGATCTGCCTTTCAAAAACATGTGTCAAACGGGAAAATTCTGAGATTCGAAAATTAAGGCTCGGAGATGGATTCAATTCTCCCAATATGTGATACTTATAGGAAAAATAATGGATTTTATTGATCTATGATGTTTTAGGCACAAAAAATGACCGTTTCTCAAAATGATATTCGAGTCACTCAGAATCATCATTTGAAAATGATGACTCAGCATAGTAAAAAACGCCACATTTCTGAAAACAAACCTCGTCTTTCTGGGGGATTTTGACTACCTTCACAAGCTATAAATTAACTTCTTAAGACACCAATGGAAATATTAGGATCTGTAGATGTCGATCGACTATTAGAACATGAAAAATGGCCTCTCCAAGGCTAAGAAAAATAGTTTTTTCCCAAGGCATTTTTTTGCATATGAAAAATCTGTGATTTCGGTGGCTAACACGTCAAAAACAAATGTATCTTAGCTGCCAAAAGTCCTTGCTTTCGGTGGTTAACAGTGCAATTTCGGAGCTCTGTAAGCCACCGAAAGTCCCAAAACCCCAATTTCAGGATTTCAGGTTTCGGGAAATAGAAAACAAAAATTTCGTCGGCCAAACCTCCGATGGCCGAAAACCGAAATGATGACGTGGCATTTTGTAAAACCTTATTTTAGTGATTTTATTTTCGTTTATTGCATTTTATTTTTTTTATTTTTTTGTGCCTCCTCATGAGCTCTTCCTCCATGTGATGCTTGAGTGCTTAGTCTCGGCCGATACACTTTTGGCAGCTAAGGGCATATGAAACCTGCGATTTAAGCTACCGAAAGCCTGCACTTTCGGTAGCTAAACACTATATATATATATTTTTTTCTAAGCTACTGAAAGACAAAATTTCAATATTTGTTCCAACAACAATGATGAATACTGTTGGAAATTGCATCCAGAGAAGAGACCAAAACAATTCAGTGGAAAGGGGAAGACAAAAAACGTTGCTACAGTGCAACAAGATCTTGGTTCCGATTTAGGAGACGAAGGAAAGATCACAGCGGTTGGAGTACAAGGTAAAGATTCCCTTCATGCTAGTTCAAATTCCAATATTGAATCTCATGATGATGAATGAAAGAGGAATGAATTATTTCACATAAGAGTTGTATATAAACACACTAATATAGATACATTATTTGATCCGGGTTCCCAAGTAAACTAAATATCTGAAGCACTTGTCAAAAATACGGGTCTTGAAATGAAACCACATCCAAAGCCTTATCCTCTTGGTTGGGTATGTGATAAAACAAAATTTAATGTCACCAAACAATGTAGGGTCAGATTTTCTATTGCTTCAAAGTTGATTGATGAAGTGGATTTGGATGTTGTATTACTTGATATATGTGGCATAATGTTGGGAAGTCCTTATATTTATGATAGAAAAACATTCTTCTTTCATCATGAGAACAAATACCACCTTACTAAAGGGGGAGTGGAATATATTGTTAGAGCTCACATCATGAGGGTAAACACAACACTTGTTAGTGCAAGACAAATGAAGAGACTCATAAACACTAATAAGAGATACGTACTCATGGTCATAAGGGAGAAAGATGTCGGAACATCAGATGCTTTCCAAGGATGTGATCCTTCTCATAAGAAAGAATTAATTGATATTATTTCTAAGTATCATGATATTTTTCAGGAACCAGATGGATTACCTCCTAAGAGGGAAATCCAACATGAGATACATCTTCAACACGATTCTCCTCTTCCTAATGTGGGCATGTACATGATGTCAGTTGTGGAGATGACAACAATCAAGAAGAAGGTACAGGGCTTATTGGATCAGGGGGTCATTAGGCCCATATCATCTCCTTGTGGTTCTCTGATCATGATGGTGCCAAAGAAAGATGGCACATGGCAAATATGTGTCTATTACTGGGCCTTAAATAAAATCAGCGTGAAAAATAGATACCCTCTTCCTCGTATAGATGATTTACATGATCAGTTAAAGAATGTTGTTTATTTCACTAAGTTGGATTTGCGCAATGGATACCATCAGATTAGGGTTGCAGAATAGGATGCATGGAAGTTTGCCTTTAAAACCAAACAATGATTGTTTGAGTGGTTAGTTATGTCGTTTGGGATTTGTAATGCTCCAACAACCTTCATGCGTGTGATGAATGATGTATTCAGACCTTTCCTAGATGATTTTGTGATTATATATTTAGACGACATTATTATTTTTAGTGGGACTTGGGATGAACTTGTGAGGCATGTAAAGCAAGTATTGGATACTTTGCAAACGGAAAAATTGTATGTAAAATTGTCTAAATGTGAATTTGGCAAGACTGCACTTGTGTACTTAGGTCATATTGTAGGAGGAGGACAATTAAAAATTGATCCTTCCAAGATTGATGTAATTGTAAATTGGCCTGAGCCAAAAAGTGTAATCGAGATCTGAAGCTTCTTAGGTGCAATCCAGTATTGGAGGAGGTTCATTTCAAACTTATCCTTTATAGAAACTCCTTTGCATTCCTTAACTAGCGTGAAGAACACTTTTCAGTGGGAAGGAAAGCAACAAAAATATTTTGACACTTTGAAGGAAAATATCAGTACCACACCAGTATTAGCACTGTCGAATCTTCAACATCCCTTTGAGATTGAGACAGATGCCAACAGATACGACATGGGTGAAGTATTTATGCAATATTGTAAGCCTATCTGTCACCACTTTGAAACTTTTAACCAAGTTTTTGTTAGCTATCCTACATATGATAAAGAGTTGTATGCATTAGTTCAAAGCGCAAAGAAATGGAAGCACTACTTGTTAGGGAAGGAAACAATCATACATACAGATCACCAACCCTTACAGTATCTCCAAGCACAAACCAAACGACAACAATCTCGACACTACAGATGGATGGGTTTTCTACAACAATTTCATTTGGTAATCAAGTACAAAAAGGGTACAAGTAACAAGGTAGCTGATATGATTTCTAGAGCTCCTATTGTTGCTTCTATTATTTTGAAGAATACTTCTTTATCTCATGATAGCTATGTGGAACAATATGCCATTGATGAAGATTTTAAAGAAGTATATGAGAAGCTAACCCATGGTGCACAGGTAGAGAACTATTGTTTGCAGGGAAAACTACTCTACCATCTTGGAAAGCTATGTATTCCTACAAGTGAACGAGTCAATGTAATACGAGAATCTCACACTTCTCTTGTGTCTGGGCATTTTGGGGTAGGAAAAACTATGGCTCATTTGCAGAGGTTTTGTTACTGGCCTCAAATGAAATCAATTGTAACTAAATATGTAAAGGGGTGTGTGATGTGTTCTACTTGTAATCCCAATAATAGAAATCTGGGGCTATACTCACCACTACCTGTTCCATCCCATCCATGGGAAAGTATCTCCATGGATTTTGTGGGGTGTTTACCAATGTCAAAAGGGGGTCATGACTATTTGTATGTTGTAGTGGATAGGTTCAACAAGATGTGTATCTTGACGCCATGTAAAAAACATATCATTGTTGAGAAGACTACTAATCTCTTCTTTTAGTATGTTTGGGTTCACTTTGGGTTACCCACATCCATTATCTTGGATCGAGATACTCGATTCCTTGGGGATTTTTGGACAATCCTGTGGAGAATGATGGACACCAAATTGAGGAGGAGCACTACTTTCCATCCACAGACTGATGGATAGAAAAAGGTTGTAAACTGAACAATGATACTTTTTCTTCGAGGCTACTGTAGAAAGCATCCCAAGTTATGGGATGCTCAAATACCCTATGTACAACATGCTTACAACTGAGCCTTACATTCATCCACTCAGTGTTCGCCTTTTGAGACATGTTTTGGGTACCTACCTAAAGTTCCTTTGGACTTGATGTATGGGAGAGATGTTGATTCAAATGAAGAAAGAAAAGAGGATAGAGCCCACAAGTTCATCCATAGGACCCAAAAAGTGCACCAGGCAGTCAAGGAACAATTGGAGAAAATTCAAGCACAATATAAAGCTCGACATGACAAACACACATTGGTTGATCATTAGTTCAAGGTTGAAGACCGGGTATGGATTCACATCAACAAGGAGATATTGAAGGGTGAAGGAAAGAAACTCAAGCCCATTCATTATGGACCCTTCACTATTTTGGAGAAAAGTGGTACCAATGATTTTCGTTTGGATCTTCCACCTTATATGAAGATTCACTCAGTTGTAAATGTAGAGAACTTGAAACTTTTTGAGCCTCCCATGATCATGGATCAGGATGAGGAAGTTTCAATACCTTCAGTTGATGATTTTTCTCCTGAGTACTTGGATGAGGTAAAGGAAGGTATCATCCTGGACAGAAGGACAAAGAATTCACGCAGGGTGATGTTGATTATCTTCAAGTAGGCTTAAAGGGCACACATGCAAGCAAATAAAAGTGGATTGAGAAGGACAAGGTGAGGGAACTCTTCCCTCACTTATCTATTGATTGATGAAAGCTTTTTGTGGTCCAAAAATATCTCAGTGGGAAGGCGTGATCAAAAAAGGATCCATAGAAGACTAATGATAGCTTAGAACTCGCAGAAGCAACCTCAGATGCTCAGAATGGCCTCAACATACAAAGAAAGGGAAAAAATTAAAGTTCTCAAAACTCAGTGAAAATGAAATCATCACAAAGAGCACATTGCAATATTTCCAACGATGCAAACGACTCCTCAAATGAAGTTATGGATTGAAATATATTCACAGTCAAAGTTTGGTCAACCTAGCCCAGTTAGTAGGGGGATGAGTTAGCATTCGTACTACTGACGTCATTATTAGTACAAATGACATCAACATCTGTACAACATATGTGGCATGTGCAAGAGGTGACATGTGTCTCGTTGATGTCAGCATGGTGATGTGGGAACACGAGAGGCTGCCATGTGTTACCCATATTTGGCATTTCTATGGACCAATAAAATTGCACCACGTGGCAATCCGTACAACCACATGGCATTTCATACAGTGATGTGGTGGCTGACGTGGTAGCTGAGTGGAATACTGTACGCCGACATGGCAGGGTGATTCTACAGTGGTTGACATGGACAAATGGTTGGCTTCCATGTGGCCCAGTCATGGGCTGCCACGTGGCAGTGGGCAAATGCCCAATGACAACCCGTGACCGAAATTTCAAAAAAATATAAGATTTGGCGGGTCCGCCAAATCTGGTGGGACCTCGCCAAATATGGAAACCGACCAACATCTAGAAGCTTCACCAAAGTTAGCAGAACATACATGACATATATATATATATATATATATATATATATATATATATATATATTGCAACGGTCAAGCCAAAAGGGGAGGCCCGCGAGCTTGACCCCAGGACCTCACCCCTTATACACGCCTTAATATATGCTCTGTAACCAATAGGCCAACGACCCCACATTGTTAACAACGTCATGTTAATTATTTAAAACATGAATCCATCCAGTGCTGGAGGAGGGCGCGCATGGGTATGGACGACACATCATTCCAGACAAATTATTCAGTGTTTATTGCATGTTGCAGGGCACATAAATAGAGACATAATTCCTCTTGGGCCTGGGAGTGCCAGAGTCAGATCGAGGCATGGAGACAATAATTTTTGGATAATTCGATGCCACAAATTTAGTGGTGCTGTATGTTTTATGATCTGAGCAAAACTTCTGCAACTTGATTTCAGAATGAGGTATACTTATGTATTTTTCCAAATTCTTTTGTTGAGTTAATAAAAAGGCCCACCCATTTGAGAGGACCTAGAGACATAGTCCACCAGGGACGAACTCCGTTATCAAGTTTTTTGTGTTCAGATTTGATGCTTATGTCTCTTCATTATTGTGATTTTCCTTCTTTAATGGTGCACTTTAATTTATGATCATTTAATGCAATTCTTTATAAGTCAATCGATGAAAATATCCCAGATCACTATGAGAGGCAAAAACTAAGGGGGCCTGAGCTCCTATACACTATTTATGATAAAGAGATGTTATCTATCATGCATGCATTGGCTAAATTTAGACAATACTTGGTTGGGATGAAATTTGTTGTCAGGAAAGATCATAATAGCCTCAAGTACTTCTTGGAACAAAAGGACCTTAATGAAATACATTAGAAATGGGTTAGAAAGATTCAAGCTTATGAATTTGACATTGAATTTTTCAAAGGAAAAAACAATGTGGTGGATGATGCTTTATCCAAGAGGCCTTCAGTATATGCTATGAAAAATATTTCAGTTGATTGAAAGGCACATCTTTTGGTGGAATATTCTAAATTTTTTTTTTCTTGTGAGTTGATGGATGGGAAAGTACATGATGATAACTTCAAGATCATGGGTGAAATCATATACTACAAGGGCTGAATTTTCTTGGTTCCCGAATCATAATTCAAAACGAGAGTATTGCATGCATGCCATGATTCACCATTGGCTAGGCATCAAGGATTTGTCAAACCATATAGTCAGGTAAGGGAAAGATTCACATGGAGGGGCATGAAGGAGGATGTAATGCGCCATATCATGGAATTTTCCACTTTTTAGGAGAACAAGGAGGAACACACTCATCCAACAGGTCTATTGCAACCACTCCCTCTTCTAGAGCATAAATGGGAGAGTATATCTATGGACTTCATCACGGGGTTGCCCAAGGTTCAGGGAAAGGATTGCATCTTTGTGGTTGTTGACAAATTAACCAAGTTTTCCCATTTCTTTGCCATTGCCACAAATTACAGTGCTTCATAGGTTGCATAACTGTTCTTCAAAGAGATCTTTAGGTTGCATGGTTTACCCAAAACCATAGTGAGTGATAGGGACAACAGGTTCATGAGCACATTTTGGCATGAGCTATTCAGGTTGGTAGGTACGACCTTAACCCCCAACACTAGCTATCATCCTCAAATTGATGGCCAAAAAGAGATAGTCAACAAGTGGGTGGAAGGGTACCTTCAAAATTATGTTTCAGGGAAACAAAGAGCATGGGTTAAGTGATTACACTTGGGTGACTATTTCTACAACACCACCTACCACATGTCTATTGGTATGTCACCTTTTAGAGCCTTATACAGTTATGATCCCCTCACCTTTGTGGATATTGTCTTTGGTGATAGTAGAGCACCTATGGTACATGATTGGATACAACAAAGCCAATATATACTCAGAGAGCTAAAGGATCACTTTCAGATGGTGAAAAATCAACAAACAGTACATGCAGACAAACACAAAGTGGAACACACATTTGAGGTTGGTGATCTTGTATACTTAAGGCTCCAACCTTACAAAAAAACATCTATAAAGAGGAATGGTGCATAAAATATTCAACCTCACTTCTTTGTGTCGTACATGGTAAGAATAAAGGTAGGGGCCATGGCATATGAGCTTGATCTACCCCCAGGAAGCAAGATACACAATGTTTTTTATGTATCTTGTTTGAAAAGATCCATAGGGAAGCACATCAATCCTATTGTGGAACTACCTGCCTTGGATGAGGAGGGATAGTTGATATTAATACCTAAAGAAGTGTTAGAAGTAAGGGAGAAGAGGCTAAGGAAGAGGAACATCAGGGATTACTTGATCAAATGGAAGGATTTTCCTATAGAGGATGCTACTTGGGAGAATGAACAAGTTCTTCAGAAAGCAAGATCATAATTTATTGTGGGAAAGAAATTCCCAGTAGGGGAGACTGTAATTACCCCCACCTATTGATAAGAGGATTATAGAGACTTTGTAGTCTATATGTCCCCACTAGACTATAGTCTCATGAGAAATGGGGACTAAGAGACTCCAAAGTGTTCACCTAAGCATAATGTTATAGTTTAAAAGTGACTTTGGGGAAAAAGGTAAAGTAAGTGGAAAAAAGACCACATGAAGAAAAACAAAGAGTTAACCTTAGAAGGTGGTCAACTAACTCAACTGAGAATTAGAACAAGGGTATAAAGGAAAAAGGAGGGTGCCTCACTCCTGATTCTTGAAATTTTCACTTTTGCATCTTGAGCTCTAGAGCCAAAGACATTTTGAGGGTTTTGTGATAACAAACCCTAGAGATCATCTCGATGGTGAAATATTCCACCTCTCTTGGTCCAAGATTGGTCACATAGGTGAAATATTCCTCCTCCACCATTCTACAACAACTACAGGTTACTCATCCAGTGGAGAAGAGAGGTAATGCACGACTTCTGGGGTTTTCCAGCAGGAGGGCACACTTGTTGAAGGAAAACTAATTGATCTGGAGAGAGGAGGTTTTGGTGGAAAAAACCCATTAGGATCTGATTGTTGGGCCTAGGGCACCTTTCCTAGCCCATTTTGGAGAGGGTTTTCTTGTCATATGATTTATTTGGAGCCAGGTACGATTTCTAGTGAAGGAGGGTGCATGACATCAGGGAGATTCATTCAATTGAGGTGTCATAACAACTCCAATCAACCCAATAAATTTTCAAGGGGCTTGTATTCCCCCTATCTACTCTTCTACCAATTTTGGAGGGATTTGGAGGCCTAGAAGAGGAGGAGAAAAATCTGGGTAAGCTACAATCACTAGGAAGTGTGCAACTCAGCCTAAGAGAGGGGTTCCAACTATTGAAGGGAAATACATTAATCTTGTATCTTTCTATAGGTGTTTGGTTGACCTTTGGAGGCTTGTATCTTCTCTTCTTGGTCCTGTTTGAGAGTTATCATCAGTTTTGTTTCTAGATCTTAGTTATACTGTTCCAAATCTGCAGATCTATTATATCAGGATCTTCTAGTATCTAAATAAAGGTCATATATGAAGTTGTTTCTTTTCCATTGTGTTGAATCTCTTGTATCTTGTCATTGGATGTGTTTATTACTGTATTCTTGTCACTTGCACACTATAAAACCCATATAATATCCATAGCGCAAGTGTTGGAGGAAGATTTGCAAAACAACAAACAATAAACCCAAAAAACTCAGCCTAAAACCTGAGTTTCCAAGCAAGGAATGAATTGGGAACATTACAAAGGTTTACTCGAAGGTTACAATTACACGTCAATTAGAGTTCTAAGTACAACTTCTTTGGATTGAACCATACTAGATCCAATGGATGATAACTTACGAGACACCTCCCAATAGATCAACGGTCTTCAGACTCCCAAGTCATTGGACTCCTATCTTAATCCTTCCTTCCAGATCTCTGACAACCCTCCTTCCAACATATCTAAAACAACCATCAATGGTTCAAATCTCACTGATACCACTCTCCTATAGATCAATGGTTTTGGTTGACTCAGAGTCTCCCTTATCAGAGTCCCCTAGAAACTCCACACCCAGTCACTCCGATGGTAGCACCTTCCGACCAATGGTATAGATCTACTCGCTACGTCGAAGCAATGGATGTGAATCATTCTGACTCAAAACATAGTTTTTCTTCATGATAATAGTATCATTTCAGAATTAATCATTCAATGATTTATTCTAAGCCATCACTAAGGTTCTATTGGACCTTCTTGGCTTTCACCTTCGCTCAGAAACTGAATAAGGCATTCTCACCCTGAAGTCTGGTTGAATATTTGCATATCCTGCAAACTTTCCATCTTAGGGAAGGAGGTTTTGTTGGCTTAAGGATCCATAACTACACAGAAACCTTCCTAGGTACTAGGGCACTAATGTCAATTCTGGGTGAATATTTTCTTCATATCTTGCAATCTTTCCACTCAAATACTTGCAGTTCCACCAGAATACACCCATTAGTGGTGTCACTCATCCGGTGAAGGTTTGTATCCTGCAAACTTTCCATTTAAGGGCTTGCAAAATTTATAGGGATACACCCTACCCTTACATTACTTATATGGTTACTGTTCAACAACAGAGGTATTCCAACAGAGGACAAACACCTTCATTAACCACTCACATAACCAGATCAAAGATCAACACACCGATGTTTTCACGTGGTAAAACCCCTACGGGGAAACATCCACGACCCCAACTAATGCAACCACTTGGAGCAATTTATTAATGCAAATAAAAATATTATAGAGAGATTTTACAAGATATTTTCTCACAATCGATCATCGACAAATGACCTTCCATGATCTTTAAATAGAGATCATGGACCAATCGGGTGTTAAGCCATAGATCAATGACCATTAAGATCGAGGAGAGTATGAACCGTCAAATCACTCTATGTTGGGAACATATCGTGACCGTCGGATTTCCTAACTACAAATGCATACTAAAGAAACACACTAGAAAACACACTTTTACCTAACGACACAATATACCAAGTAGATCTTAACTAACTCCTAAGTGTCTAAATATCCTAACATCCCCCCTTAAGAACAACTTGGGATAGGATTGAAGGATTTAAAATAGTGACACAATAGGAGAAGGAAGGAGGCATTAGAGCCTATCCCTCCTTAATGACAACTTCCTGAACTCCTAACATAGATCGAAGTTTGGAAAACTTCGCTTCTGTAAGAGACTTTGTGAAAATGTCTGCAACTTGATCTTCTGTAGGGAAAAAGAGCACTTCAATAACTTGATCATGAATGAGCTTTGATGAAGTGCATGTGTAGCTTGATGTGTTTGCTACGTTGATGTTGAACTGGGTTTTTGGTGAGCTTGATGGCACTCTGATTGTCACACCAAAGGCTGGTCGGATGCTGGTGTTGGAATCCAAACTCTTAAAGGATCTGTCGAAGCCATAGAGCTTACTGACTTGCATTTACCGCTACTCGGTACTGTGCTTCTGCTGAAGAAAGTGTAATATCATGTTGTTTCTTACAGGCCCAAGTGTTAGGTCCTGAACCAAGGATGAAAACATAAACTTCAGTAGACTTCTGATCATCAGGGTCACCGACCCAATCCGAATCAGTGAAACCAACCAATAAAGGAGTCCCCCCTGAACTGTAATGTATCTCGAACTGAACTGTACCATGAACATAGCGAAGTATCCTTTTAGCTTCTTTCCAATGGATTTCATGGGGCATTTGAATATACCGGGAAACAAGACCAACAACAAAGGAAAGATCAGGATGGGTATGAGTAAAGTATAAGAGGCTACCAACTAACTAACGGTACAGGGTGGCATCAACTTCAGGAGAAGTACAGGTGGCGGTAAGCTTAACTCTAGACTGGAAGGGAGAAGGGGTTAGTTTACAATAGTCCATGTGAAAGCGACGAAGAAGGTCACAAGCATACTTAGATTGGGAAAGAAAAATTCCTTCATTGGTTTGCAAAACTTGGAGGCCAAGGAAATAGTGCAAAAATCCTAAGTCTGTCATTTCAAATTTGTTCTTAAGGCTGGTTTTCACATGGTTTAAAATTTTGGAGTCACTACCAGTAAGGATAAGGTCATCAACATAATGGACAAGGATTATGATATGGTTTCCTACTTTCTTGGTATAGACATGAGGATCAGAATAACATCTAGAGAATCCAGTGGCAATAAGAAATTTGTCGATTTTGGCATACCAAGCTCGAGGATCTTGCTTGAGACAATAAAGAGATTTCTTGAGGTGACAAACAAGGCTAGAGTCATTCTGGACATAGCTAGGAGGTTGTTCCATGTAGATTTCTTCTTGCAAATATCCGTGCAAGAAGGCGGATTTAACATCCATCTGATGGACTTGCCATTTATGTGAGGTAGCAAGGGCAAGAACAACGTGGATGGAACTCAATTTTTCTACAGGGGAAAAGGTTTCATTATAGTCAATTCCTTCAACTTGAGAAAATTCTTTGGCAAATAATTGATCCTTGTGTCTTTCAACACTTCCATTTGATGCATACTTAGTTCTGTAGACCCATTTGCATCTAACAAGTTTTCTTCCTTTGGGAAGAGGTATAAGATCCCAAGTATCATTTGCCATTAAAGAACGATACTCTTAATTCATTGTTGTATCCCAATCTGGATGACCTGAAGCTTCTGCAAATGTATCTGGATCATGAGTTTTTGAAACTTTAGCTAAAAGAGAAGAGGCTCGCGGGAACTGTGAACGTGTCCGACGCTGATCTGAAGGATCACTGACAAGATCACCAACTGCTTCTCGTGTTGAACAAACCCATCTAGGAAGCAGTGGAGCTAGTGTTGGTTCAGGTTCAAAGGACTCATCTGGAGGAGGGTGAGCAGGTGGAGGTGGATTTTCATCCTCATTGTCATCATATGAAGAAGAAACTAGATCAGAAGAAGGCACAAACACCAAATATGGCTCACAAGAAAAAGAAGGCACAACCGCCTATTATCACAAAAACATGTAAGGGGGTGTTTTGGTGAAAAGAATGACAAGAAGCGGGTTGAAAAACCCACTTATCCTAAGTTTTGGTGTGAAGGCGCGCCATTCTAAAGGGTAGGTTGATCTGGATGGACCCCCCCATCGTTCTGCCTTTAATGGGTGGGGGGGGTCCGATATGAGAGCATGCAAATTTGAGCGTCTGAGATTGGAACGCTCACATCTACGGTGTAGGTTCGATTCCGGACCCCCCCGTCATTCTGCCTTTAATAGGGGGGGTCCAACATGGGTGGTTTTGAATGTGGGTCCCCCTAAATATTTTACCATTTATCGGTCCCACCTACTAGCGCCATCTGTCTCTTGCTTCGCCTCTCTCTTCTTCCTGTCACATCCCTGCTCTTCTCCCATCGTTCAAAACCGTGCACCTATCCTCCACTCACCCCTGCGTCATGTCCCTTTCTCTTCATCCCTCTTATCTTCTGACACTTGTTTCTCCTCCTCCAGGTCACCCATCCTAGCGACATATTTTGCCCCTTTGTCAATCACGTATCCCCACATCTTCTTCTCATCCCCGTGTCTCCTCCACCTGGCTCTCACATCTAAGGGCCCACAAGTTTCGTCACCCGCATTTGCCCGACCGCTTTCCCTCTTCCACATCCGTCCACATGGCCTCTTCTCATTTCATCTCCACACCAAGCTATCAAATCACCTTTTCCTGGTCATCGTCTATTCACCACTTCATGTCATGTGCTTTGGTCATCACACTGGCTCTCGCATCTTCTTGCTAGCCTTGTCATGAATTCCCTAAGAAACTCCAGATGGCATAATGAGAAGGCCTCCACGTCCTTCAGAAGAAGAGTTGTCTGGGGCCTTACCCGATCCCAATGAAGAAATTATTGAAGTAGTTGATGGTGGTTGGACATTGTTTCCACCATAAATGGAAAGTCTAGAAAAGGACTTTAGTTTGTCAACTCATCTGCAGACCCATTCTAGAGTGTGATTGCGTCTGACCGAAGTTCACGACTGACCAGAGACTACATGCGTAGTTTTTCAGGAAGCATGCAGACATAATGCCTTCAATGCATTGACTTAACCTTGCTGTTGTGGTTCTTCTTGGAGTATATACGAGAATGTTTTTCCATTTTTTTGGTGTCGATGGTTGAGATAGGCTCCCGATTGTAAATTTTGATGAAGCACTGGTTTCCCTGGTTATGTATTGACATATGAGACTTCTTGTTTAATGAAATTCAACTTCTTTCCACTTATGTAAACACTGTGTTAGGACACTCGAAATTGGAGGATCCAGTCGAGGGTCATTATGTTGTTGTGGTGTATGATTGATCATAGTAGTATTTTACTAGTCTTGAAACATTTGTCTATGTTACTCTTTCTCTCTTACACTGAGTGACTCAGAATTGAGGGATCCAGCCGAGTTGTTACAATAGCATTGTGATGTAGGTTTGATCACTGTGTTGTTGTATATGTGTCACTTAAGCACATTTCAGTGTTCTTTTTTTCTTCTATGAATTGCTGGAAGGCCGGATGATCATAACAATATCATCCACCATTCTCATCAAGTCTTCCTTCTACTCATTTTAAGCTCAACTTCCCGACTGAAGTTAGATCAAGACCTCCCTTGATCGTGCATGCCTGGCCTAGTTTTCTAAGTTAAAAGGATATTCTCCTGGGCCTGCACCCCTTTGACCACCCTGATTTATTCATTCGTGACATATAAAAATGATGGGTATCAAGCTTACTCCTGCTGCAATCCAGGAGTGACTTCTGGTGCTAACATTTATGGTGCCGTTGTCGGGGATGAAGTTGAATATTTTTCCCAGGATTGAACGACATTGAGCCTCTGATTCTGAAGGTGCATTAGGCATCAAATCCCTAAAAGATTGCTACTGTGCACCTGGTGACTCCATTGTGACGACTCCACTGGGGTGAACCTACTGTTTCAGTTTTGGCTTCCAGAGGCAGGCATACGAGGTCTACCCCTCAGTTTCCTTTAACAAAACCTAAAGAAGATCCAAAGAAGCTTATTAAAAAGGGAAAGTCTCCCAGAGAAGGAGATTCAAATGCTGAACCATGTATTTCTAATAGTTCTCATTTCCCTCTGTTAGAAACTACAATAGATGCTTCTCATTTTCCTATCAGATCTCTTGTTGAAGTTTCTCGTCTGTTAAATTTTGGGAGTGGTCCTATTGAGTTTTATCCTCCTGGTATTGGATTAGAGGGAGAGATCTTTGTCACTCCTATTTCCCCTGACGTTGCACCCTGGTCTAGACCTAGGAATTCAGAATATTTCCCTACCCCAGGCTTTATAATCCCTCCTCTTACTGTTGCTACTGCTGTGCCCACACCAACCCCTGTTCCCTCTAGCCCTGTAGCCTTCTCTTCAAATCCTCTGCTATTCCATTTTCCTCCTACAAGATCAATTTCGGTTTCCCCTGTTCGAACTCCTTCTCCTCATAGTTCTCCTCCACCTAATATCCCTATGGCAGGTGCTCATCCCCCTGTAAATAGAATGGATGCCATAGTGGCTGCAAGGTATGCCCCTCTAGTCCTACCTCAGCCAATGAATCCTCTCCCTACTAGATATTACTTGAAGTATATGCCTAAATTCACTGGGGAGGAGCACATAACTGCTAAAGAACACCTTGCTTCCTTCTACAATTATGCAGACAACCTAAACATTGAAAATGAAGATGTTTGGATGAGAGTCTTCATCCAAATCCTAGATGGTGAGGTTAGGAAATGGTTTAGGGGACTGAACCTTGGATCTATTGTTGGGATTTAAGCTCTAGATAATGCCTTCTTGAGACAGTGGGGAGATAAGAAAGACTTCATGTATTATATGATAAAGTTTGGGTCCTTGAAGAGAAAGGAAGGAGAGTCTGTCTCTGACTTCTCCAAAAGATTCAATAAGATGTACAACAACATCCCTGCTGAAATAAAACCATCAGAATCCTCTGCCAAAATCCCTTATGCTAGTGTCTTTGACCCTGATTTTTGCCTCCTGCTCAAATAAAGAAGAGCTACTTCCTTAGATAACATACAAGATGCATCCCTGGAAGTAGAATCCAATGTGTTGGCAGTTAATCGGCTCATAAGAAAATATGACAGAGACAGGGAAAGAGGGAGATATGAGGCCGCAACCTCTGGTTCTCCTATAGCTCACCCTCAAGTAGATGAATTGACCAATATGGTAAAGTATCTGTTTGCAGAGATGGAGAAAATTAAAATGGAGGGGAAGCCGACATACATAAATCCCCAAAACATTGATAACATAGGAAACTTCAAAAGGTCGAACAACAATGCTCCTCAGATTATGCCAAGGGAACAAAGGAACATAGATAGGGATGATTAGAGGATTCTAACCCCTCTCCAAAATAACCTGGTCGATGAGGAGGAGAGGGAAGAAGAAGAGATAGACCCTGAAATTCACTGTATTGAATACACCTCCCCTTTTCCCCATTTGACTCAATCTACATATGAAGAATCCCTCATGAACAATCAAATAAATGAGCTGAGTAAAGGGGGGAAAGACAATAACAGTCCCAATAAGTATAAATTCAGGTCAAAAAAGAAAGAAGGGAATTCTGACATCCTTGATCAACCTCTCATAATAGAAAAGCCTGCTAAGCCCGCATCAAACACTTCCAAGGAAAAGAAAACTCAGAATCTCTCGCCGATAGCCAAAGACTGTTGAAATTACTAATACAACTGAGAGGGGGGGGGGGTGAATCAGTTTTCTTTGAGCTTAAACAATCATAAGTCTATTAAAATATTCTTAATCTTTCCTCAAGTGATCATCAACATTATACAACATACGGACAATAAAAGTAAAAAGCATCAGTCACACATAACGTATACACAGAGACAGATTTTCACGAGGAAACCCATAAAGGGAGAAAACCTCTTCTTCTTCAAAATTATAGGCATTCTTTTAAGTTCTGTACATCATCTTTAATTGAGCACCAACTCTATGTGAGGCTGCTACCTCTGTTTTACAAGCTGCAACTTGTTTGAGAGCACCAACTCTCTGGTTTCTCTAGCACCCACTAGAAGGAAGCACCAACTCCCTGGTTTCTCTAGCACCCACTAGAAGGAAGCACCAACTCCCTATATGTTCCAGCACCAACT
>ML804349.1:128548-145349 GCA_009831015.1 Picea engelmannii | reverse complement strand
ATTTAAAAGGCATAAAATTGTTTAAGCTTATGAACAACTGATTCACCCCCCCTCTCAGTTGTTCTAGTATTTCCCACACAAATTTCCTTTTCCATTCCTCTTCCTTATGTGTCTCTTTGTTTCCTACATCACTTGATGAAAATGGACTTTCGAGAGGAGTTGAGCCTTTAGGAAAATTTTCATCTTCAATAGATATGATTTCTTTGGGCTTAAATGGTTCATTTTGTATGAAAGTGCAAATGTCTTCATCACTCGGGAACACTTGCCATGATTCTACGTTATCAGGGATATGGGGACGATATAGAGATTGAAATGCACAATCGGGTCTTTGAGGCAAAATCTGTCGGGTAGGGGATGATGCAAACACAACTAACCTATTAGCCATTGAATTGAGTTTCCTTTTAACATGAGTGATGTTAAATGATAGTAGGTTTGAAATGAGCATCCAATCAACTTGAGTATAGAGTTTAATAAAATTATTGCTAGGTGAATAAATCGTACGTATAATATTCACAACAATTTTGGAATCACCAAAAACTATAAGGTGGCCACAACCAAGGTTATATGCATTTTTTGATGCCTAACAATAAGGCCTCAAACTCAGTGATGTTGTTTGTGCAAGAAAATTCTAACCTATAAGAAAATTGTGGATTTTACCTATAGGAGAATATAGAATGATGTTATCCCCATTACCCTCATTTGAGAATGATCCATCTAAATGCATGTGCCACATGCCATCGTCAAAATCAATTGGTTCAAGCATAGTGTCACCCTCATCAGTAAAGATAGAGTACACTCCCAAATCTTCTTCACGATAATTTATGTTAGGTTGGGGAATGCTCTCTATATATGGTGAAATTATTCCTTCCCAAAGGACTATAATGTTCTTTCAATTCCGAGGGACGGAAAAATGTGTTCCATCAAGAGAAAGGTATCCACCAGTTAAGGCTTGCCAATATCTTCCTAAAATAATTGAATAGTTTCTCACTGGCATATTAATTACTTGGATGTTGAGGGTTGTTCTTATCTTAGGATGTGCACACAAAACTAAGGTTACATCCTTTATTTCACCTATAGTTGATTGCTGCAAACTGTTATAAGAGAGCATGCTTCTAGAATTTTCATTAGTGCATGATAATCCAAGCTCCTCCATGATAATTTTATACATTACACTTGGACCAGACCCACCATCAATTAGGAAATAATGAACTATTTTATCCATAATTTTTACAGAGATATAGAAAGGGGGATTTTTTACAGGGTTCCTAAAATTATTTACACCTATCTTATTTACAGTTGAATCCTCTTCTTTTGACTCTTCAAATAGATTGGATATGGTAGAAAATTTACCTTCCATAAAGTTTTTGAGATGATTTTGTTGTTTTGGGATGAAAACCATGTCCAAAAGAGTAGCATCAACTTTGATATTAGCCAATTGGTTAAGGATGTTATACTTAGAAGAGGGAAGAGGGGAATACACTTCTTGATTCGTCGAAGTTTTGACAGCTTGTGTATCAGTACTTTGAGAAGATGAGCTTGGGGTGGAAGAAGTACGGGGAAGGTCATATTTACCCTTGGCAGTATAATATTTATTCTTGGTATTGATTACCATAACATCTTTTGGCTCCACCCAATCTAAAACATCGATTGTGGTATCGGGCCTTTTTCCAAATATCTTATCTTTGGCATTTTTCTTAACTTCACAAGTACTTTCTTCATGATTTTATTCACAAAATTTACACCAACTACGAGACATAATGGAATTTGGCTGAAAAGTATTTTCATTAGTATTCCTAAAAGGTGCTAAGGGAGAAGAAGATTCCCCAGGTGTAGAGGAAGAGGCATTTCCTTTTCGCTTGTAGGATATCATCCTATTATTCATGTCTTGCATGAGTTCTAGGAGGGTAGACATATCTATTTACTTGACCAAGTCCCCCTTAGGGATACCCATTCTTTCGAGTTGCTCCTCATATTATAGGAAAGTATCAAGAGTAGACCAAGATTGTCAATAGCCCTCTCTTCAAGTCTATGATGATAAGGAGAAGGTAATGCATTATAATAATGCATGAAAGAAACCTGATTTTGAGGGCGGATTAGTTCAGGGATTTGATTGTATAATTTGGTGAAGTGAAGGTTAAAAGACTTAATGGTTTCACCATCTTTATAGGAAATATTGTTTTATTCCCTTAACTGCTTAGCTAGACTCTTGGACTGTCCATAAGTGGACTTGAACCAATAAACCAATCCTTCCCAAGTGGAAATAATTTTGGGAGGGAGATCAAAACAATTTGTTGCATATTTCCCTTTGAGGGAGTTGAAAAATAAGTGCATGCAAGTGTCATGATCGTTAGCCCCTATGTTATGAAAAGAATTAGAAAATGCTACTAGGTGTTCATTTGTAGTAACAATATTATTTCCTGAAAACCTAGGTAAATGCTCCTTGAATTTTGGTAATGGGTGAGTGGCTGGTGCAAGGTTCAAGGGAGTGGATACGTGCCATGGGGTGGTCGTAGCATCTTCCTCGAATTGGAAAAGCCCATGTTTTTTTATAACTTTAGCAGGATTGGTAGTGGATTGAATAGGGAATCGATGATTGTATATACTACCAATCACTAATGAAGCAGAAGGTTGCGGGGAGGAAGCACCTCCGGTGCCACTACCACTACCCACAGATGTCATATTGAAGGTGATAGGTATGGGTGATAGAGGTGAACTAGCGGAATCAGATAAAGTTATCCTAAGAGTAATTTCTTGTGTTGATAGAACAATCTTCCTCCTTCCTCTTTCAAAAATAGGAGTATCTTCGGGGGACAACCCTCTTCTCCTTTGAGAGATACAAGGATTAGAGGACTTGAAAAGAAAAATCAAAGAGGTAGGAAAATGGAGGTTAATATTGATTTCTGGGCTTCCTTTTCCTGGATTCCCAACGTTCATGGATACTTATGTCCCTTTCAATTAATTCCTAAGAGTGATCGAGTTCAACACAAGTACTAGCAGTTTCTAAAATAGTGTTGAATACGGTCAATGCAATGCTAGTTTGGTCATTAAGTCCGTTTCCAATATTGGGTTGTCTTGTAACATGCACTGTCATGGGAAAATCAATCAAGGAGTATTCATACAAAACATAAATATGAAAGATAATCATGAATACAATCAACCAGAGAGATATGGAATATTTCCCTGGTATGGTCGCCAAATAAATTTTGAGGAAAAGGTATGGAAAACCTTACTCAAGCATTTTCAGATCTTGCTGGGCTAAGGAAAGATAGTTGGGAATGTCACCTGGGGTTTATAGCCTTAAAACAATCACTTAATCCATAGGTATTAAGTACAAGAGATCAAGGCTGGTTTTAATATATTGTATGTAATTGTGAAAAAATAATAATCTTAAACAAAAGTTACATGAATGTGTACAGAAATTACATGAGTGTGTACATGGAGATAAAAGAAAAAGAGTGAACCAGATCATTAAAACACATATGTGAGACTGAAACAATAATCTGATTTTTATATTTATTTCATTATGAGATACATGATTGAGTTCTCTTTACAAACCCCTGCGAGGGTAGGGACCAAAGTCAGATTTAGAATCCTTTGATGGGCACCATACAAAAAGACTCTAAAAACAAAAACAAAAATTAAGCTAAAGATCTGGATCAACTTGCCAAAAAATGATGTCACTTGAGTCTGCAAGATATTCTTTATCAATCATGAAATTCAATTCATAAACAAACAAGAATACACAGACCGCCAAAGATAAATCATACACCTTTAAAAAAGATGTTGAAATATGTGATTCAGTTTGAATCTTGCTACCTTCAATAAGACCCTGTTGTCATCAAGAGGATTAAGCTTTCTAGTAAACTCAGAATGAATGAAAATTGAAAGTATCTCACTAGTATAGAGAAAACCTTATGGTTGTAGTTCTTCTTATATTCTCTCTCTCCTTTGTCTCTTCCTTTCATTGAGCTTTTATTCCTTCTCAATAATTTATGGTAGTTCAACTTGTTGAAATTGACACTTAACAATGAGACAAGAGGGGAGGGGGGGGTGGGTGATTCAGTGTCACGAAACTTTGGAAAAATTTCCACTTTTCATAGTTTAATTGAACAACATTTATTTATTTCATTTTCTCAACCAATATATAAAAGAATAAATATTTTATTTATTTATTTAACTTGAATGAATACATAAGATCAATCTTTGAATATCTTCAACTTCAAGCAACTATGAGAGACCCAACTCTCTGTTAAAAGACCCAACTTGTAGTTCCTAGATCCAACTGATAAATGAGGAATCCGACCCTCATAACAAGTCCCGGCTTGTTGATCTCAGATCTAATTGAGATGTGAGGAATCCAATCCCCATACAAGACCCAGCTTGTAAACATACGCCAACTTGATAGAATGAACCTTCATTCAATCCATTATATATAAATATATATACTTTGACAAATTCAACTACACTTTCTTCTCACCTTTCTTTCTTTTTTATATAGTCTTCCAACTGGTGTGAATTTGAATCATTGCATCTTTTGAATTTGAACCATTGTACCTTTTCATTTAAATGATAATATTAAACTTTAAATAATATCATTTTTCTTTTTATCCTTTATTCATAATGCTCATGATTTAAATCTCTTAATCATGATTGTGTGTCAGTTCTTTTGTCTTCATGAGTTGATCACAGACATGGATCGACTCATTATATCATTCTCATGCTTCTGATGTGTCCTCAATTCATCAACATATCATATTCGATCTTTATCCTATTCTCTGTATTATTATGGTGTTAATTCTCTGTCGAATTACAGAGATGAAATCTATATGAGGCGCTTCCTTCAAAGAATTTTCATACGACCATAGGCGCATAACCAAAGACTTATTAATTGAAGCGCTACCTCTTCTTTTACCCTTATTTCTTTATTCCATATGACCACGGGTGGTGACCAGGCGCTAGGCCAAATGAGTTCTTGATCACTTATCAAAATCAACTATCACGTTATAATGTCACGATGAGATGGACGGTTCTCATTTACTTCGAAACTTCGTCCTTCACGACTTCCAACCTCTGTAATATTTCAAATATCCCGAAGAAGATTTCATTGAAGTAGATCAGACATTCGATATTTTATTTGAACGATGAACGGTTCTCATTCACTTCGAGACTTTGACGTTTGATGATTTCCAATCTTTTCAATCATTAAACCTCTCGGATCAAAGACGCATGTCCATAATCTTCAACAGTTGATAATGCTCCCGAAGTAGATCAACGGTTAGCTTCACTTCATGGTTTACACTTGTTCTATCCTTCCACTGTACTTGATCAATGGTCGGGAATGCTCCCTAATTATATCAATGGTTAGCGTTAACTTCGGCCTTCGACGCTTCGGGAAACTACTAGTGTTAGAAACTAGTTTCCACCGAAGTACATACTCCCGAAGTGATGTAACTTGTTGACATCTCTACTGACTTGGCATTGGAAGAGTGGATGCCATGTGTCACTTAGATTCGTGACTTAAACATACCTGAAATGATAATAACACCTTGACACTTGTCACCATTTGATTGTGCCACATTTCCTTACTAATGTGGTCTGCTGACGTGGATCTCCTGATGTGTGTGCTACGTGTATTCACTTCGTGATTTTGAACTTTGGCCTTCAGGTGAATTTACATGTTCTCAACCCATTCTCGCCTAAGTGGTTAAGCACCAAATTTGACCACTATCTTGATCCAATGGTCGAGATACTTCCTAAAGTGTTCCGCAGATCGGACGACTCATGTCCACTTCGGGACTTTGGCCTTCAGGTAATTTTATATGTTCTCAACCTATTTTCTGAAGTGGTCAGCATCGAAGTTTGACCACTGCTACCTTAGCACACTCTGAATAGATCAACGATTGAGGGGTTTTCTAGATCCGACAGTTAACGGGAGCTCGTGACTTTGTGGCTTCGACATTGGTCTTTACTTATCTTATCCTTCCACTTTATATAGATAAGACAATCAATATGACTCCGAAAATATTTCCGATATCAGACGACTCATGTCCTCTTCAGAACATTTGTGGCTTACACTGTCCTTCCACTTTACTCGATCCAATGGTTGGTATATTATACGAATTGTTCCTTGGATCGAACGACTCATGTCCACTTTGGAACTTCAACCTTTAGGTAATATTACCCATTCTGGGCTTCTTTTCTCCAAAGTAGTCAGCGTCGGGGTTGACTATTGTTCTACTCAGCTTTAATCCAATGAATAAGATATATTCTGAAGCTCTTGCTTTAGATCTATCAGTTGAGATCTAATTCTTCTGACTTCCCCTCGATATGACGGTCCTGATTTGTCCTGAAATCTACATCAACGGACATGATTATTTTCCTTCTTTACGCAGGTTTAATCTATGATCCAACGGTCGGGTTTGCATTCGAATTCTGGATGAATGGATCCCGTTGCTTGATCTTTTATAAAGGTTTCCCTTGTTTTGTAAGATTTTATCTCATGGGATTTCTGTAGCATTATATCTCTTGAGCTTTGATCATAGGATCATTGTTGATCCTATCATGATCAACAATAATCACGAATTTCTTCAGCCTTAAGGTGATTTTTGTCTACCGATCTTTAGTGTACTTTTCCTCCTGAGATTAACCTTGCTTCTCTACTGCATTCTCTTTCCATCATTGACGATTCATTACACATGGAAAAACCTTATTGGCCATCCTGAAACTAATGCCAACTGTATAATTGTTCATGACTGATTCATGTTGCCATCATAACAACTTATCATGACTGTTGACATCAATGACAACATATCAATGACAGTGTGTCCAACAATATCCCCCTTTGTCATTGAGGGCAACACACTAACTTCATACACCAACTCCCCTTCTGATGATGCTTCTCTCCTTTGAAGTTACTCTCCCCCTTTGACATCAATGGCAAAGGGTTTCTCCCCTTATGATCAACCTCTCTCTGTTTGCATGTTGTTGACCAAAATATGAACTTGGGTAACTCCCCCTGCAATCATGATCTGCCTACCATAACTGAATGAATTCCCCTGTCAATATGCTCTCTCTACCTCTGAATTCTCTCCCACCTTTGTTTCTAAAGGGGTATCTCTTCCTGACAAGGTCTCTTCCCCTGTCAATTTACTAACTGTTTATCTCAGTCCATTGGTATATTTGTGTTCAAATAAGTAGTCTTCTTGATACCAACTTGTAGTGATCAAATATTTCAAAACTTAATCTAATTACTTTCTTATTTAATAACCAAAATACTCCTCCTGAGTTTTTACTGTCTTTCCTTTGTCAAATAGAACAAGAGTATGAATCTTACTGATCTTTTGATCCGCTTCTTATTCTTCTTTGATATTTCACAGGAATATCAATTGAGGATTGATACCAATTGATTTAATACCAATTTTTTTTATCAATTGATCTTTGTTTGAATGATACTCCTTGAACTTCTCTGCTGCCTTTATTTTTCCTCTTCTCCCCCCACTTTTTTTTATTACAAAAATGACAAAAATAATATTTTCTTTCTCCTTCTGAGGTCATGCTCCTTCTAAGGTGATGCTACTCTTTGTCTATTTTTCTTCTTGTTGTATTTTACCACTAACCCTTCCAATGATTTTTCTTTTGACCACTAATCTATAGATAGTGAAGATTTTCCATATGTTATTTTTAAAAACTCTTGGCATGATCCTTTGATTTTATAGAAACCAATTTAAACTTCTTTTTGTATTTTCTTTCTTTGGCTAACAAATTATGACATCATCAGAATTTGATACTGTCCCATATTCTTCTATAGGCACTTCCTTTTCTTGGGCTTGATTTATTTCATATTGAATTTCACATTCTTTATTAGGACCTTCACACATCACTTTCTTATTATTAATTTCTTCATTTTCAGGTGTAATATCTCTCTATGAGATATTTTTCTTTTTGGATCTTCTTTTTCTAATTGTGTTTTTGGAGATTTGTCATCTCTCTTCTTCTTCCAACTTTTATTAGGTTTTCTCACTGACTTGAATGACTTATTTAAGGATTGAATTTTTGAACTCCTGCAGCTTTGGGATTTGTTTCCAAATCTATCACAGTTGTAACATCTCATTGCATGACAAAATTTTGTTGTGTGCCCAACAAAATTGCATCTCCAACATCTAATTGAGTTTGCAGTTTTCTTGTATATCCTTTCTCTAGTTTCTTGCAGTCCATTGCTTTATGGCCAAAGTTGTGACAAGAAAAGCAATAACCATTGAAGGTGTTTCCATTCTTGATTTTATTTTGGCTTGAGAGATCTGTCATTTGATTTTATTCTTCATTTTTACTTCTATAGCTTCCTTTCTTAAAAAAGTTCATGGCTTGTAATGGGTTTGTGATTGCACCGTTTCCTTTTGATAAGGATGATTTGTTCTTGTGTTTGTAAATGGTGCTCCATTTGTCACTGTCTTCTTTCTTATTGTATCCAAGGCCAGTTTTGTCATCATCTAATCTTTGGTTCTTCCAAACCTTATCTAGGATAACTAAGCTATTCTGGAAATTGACAATCTTATTTGTCTTTTCGTTCATCTTTTTGAGATTGACTATTTCTAACTTCAACATGTGACACAATTCTTCCTTTTAGGTCAACTGAATCTTCAAGGATTCTTCCACTTCCTTAGCATGTTCAAGTTGAGTCTTTAGATTGATGACTATTTCTTCTGTCTCATCCAAGACTTCTTTGCATTTAATAGTTTTGTCATATGTCTTCAATTCTTCCATATCTTTTGTTAGATAAAAATCTTTAGTTTTCAATATTTTGATTTCTTCCTTGTATTCTAGATGAATCCTTTTGAGGTTGATGGCTTCTAATTCAAACATTTGGCATGATTCTTCCTTTTTAGTTATTTGGATATTCTGGGCTTCTTCCTTTTTATTAGCTTCTTCAATTTGAGTCATTAGATATTCATTAGTACTTTCATTTATTTTTTTGAAGTTGATGTTTTCCAATTCCAACATGTGGTAAGAATTTTCTTTCCTTGTTAACTGGATCTTCAGAACTTCTTCACTTTATTTAGTTTCCTCAAGTTGAGTTTTTAAATTGTTAACCAATTCTTCTATTTCTTTTAGTACTTATTTTTTTTTACTGTCATGTGTCTTTAATTATTCCATCTCTTATGTTAGATTAGTAACTTTGGTTTTCAATCTTTTGATCTCTTCTTCTTTGTTTTCTGACTGAATCTTCTCATGCTCTTCATGGTTAGATTGATCTAACTGTTGAAGTAACAACATATATTTTTGTTGAAGTTTCTCCAACTCTTCTAGAGTGCACATAGTTGTGTACTCAAGATTGTCAAAAGCCTCCACAGGAACTTTAATATGCATATAATTTCTTGGTGCCAAACGAATCTCTCCTATTGCAACTGAAACATTAGTTTTAAGATTATATAATTTTTCTTTAGTGATTACTGAGGTATGCCTCAATTCCTTGATGAGGTTGCCTTCCTAATTTTTGACTGAGGTTTGCATCAAATATTTCATTTGATTCTGATTAGAAATCTCTTTCTCTATATTATGTTCTTCAATCTGATTGCAATTTTCATTTTCTTTATCTTGTTCCTTATCTTGATAAGAATTCTCTTCTTTTGAGTTTTGTTCTTTATTCTAAAAAGAATCCTCTTTATCCGAGTCTTGTTCCTCACTTTGATAGGATTTCTCTTCTTCTTATGTTTCATTCTGATAATAATTTTCTAGTTGGAGCCATAATTCTTTAGCAGATTTGTAGTACCTCATCTTTTCTTTGACTTGGTTTGACAATCCATCCTGGATTGCTTTAAAGGCTACTGAATTATTTCTCCTTGCTTCCTTTGCAGTTTTGGTTTTTCTCTTTGAAGTAGTTAATTGCCAGGTATTACTACCGAATCCCAAACTACAGATCCTCTTGACTTCATATATCTTTTCATATTTTCCCTCCATGAAGAATAATATGATCCATCAAATAAGCGAGCTTCATTTGTGGATATACCAATTTGTCCACCCATTTTTTCTGAATCTACCTTCCAGTGTTTAAATTGTGATGAAGGAAATCGCTCTGATACCAATTGTTGAAATGGACACTTAACACTGAGAGGGGGGGGGTGAATCAGTTTCACAAAACTTTGGACAATTTTCCACTTTTCATAATTTAACTGAACAACATATATTTATTTCATTTTCTCAACCAATATATAAAAGAGTAAATATTTTATTTATTTATTTAACTTGAATGAATACATAAGATCAATATTTGAATATATTCAACTTCAAGAAACTATGAGAGACCCAACTCTCTGTTACAAGACCCAACTTGTACTTCTCAGATCCAACTGAGAAATGAGGAATCCAACCCTCATAATAATTCCTAGCTTGTTGATCTCAGATCCAATTGAGATGTAAGGAATTCAATCCTCATACAAGACCCAACTTGTAAACAAGCACCAACCTGATAGAATGAACCTTTATTCAATCCATTATATATAAATATATATACTTCAACACATTCAACTACACTTTCTTATCACCATTATTTCTTGTTTATATAGTCTTCCAACTGGTGTGAATTTGAATCATTGCATCTTTTGAATTTGAACCATTGTAACTTTTCATTTAAATGATAATATTAAACTTTAAATAATATCATTTTTCCTTTATATCCTTTATTCATAATTCTCATGATTTAACTCTCTTAATCATGACTGCGTGTCGGTTCTTTTGTCTTCATGAGTTGATCACATACATGGATCGACTCATTATATCATTCTCATGCTTTTGTTGTGTCCTCAATTCATCAACATATCATATTCGATCTTTCACCTATTCTCTGTATTATTATGGTGTTAATTCTTTGTCGAATTACATAGATGAAATCTGTATGAGGTGCTTCCTTCAAACCATTTTCATATGACCATAGGCACAGAACTACAGGCTTATTAATTTAAGCGTTGCCTCTTCTTTTACCCTTATTTCTTTATTCCATACGACCATAGGTGGTGACCAGGCTCTAGGCCAAGCGAGTGCTTGATCACTTATCAAAATCAATGATCACGTTATAATGTCATGATGAGATGGACGGTTCTCATTTACTTCAGAACTTCATCCTTCGTGACTTCCAACCTCTGTAATATTTCAAATCTCTCGAAGCAGATTTCGTCAAAGTAGATCAGACGATCGATATTTTATTTTCACGATGAATAGTTCTCGTTCACTTCGAGACTTCGGTGTTTAGAGATTTCCAACATTTTCAATCATTAAACCTCTCGGATCAAAGACGCGTGTCCATAATATTCAACGATTGAGAATGCTCTTAAAGTAGATCAACAGTTAGCGTCACTTCATGGTTTACGCTTGTTCTATCCTCCATTGTACTTGATCAATGGTTGAGAACGCTCCCTAATTAGATCAATGATTAGCGTTAACTTCGGCCTTCCACGCTTCAGGCAGTTACTGGTGTTAGAAACTGGTTTCCCCCAAAGTACATACTCCCGAAGTGATGTAACTTGCTGACATGACTACTGACTTGGCACTGGCAGAGTGGCTGCCACGTGTCACTTAGATTCATGACTTACACGTACCTGAAATGATAATAACACCTTTCCACTTGTCACCATTTGATTGTGCCACGTGTCCTTGTTGACGTGGTCTACTGACGTGGATCCCCTGATGTGTGTGTTACGTGTCTTAATTTCGTGACCTTGGAACTTCGGCCTTCGGGTGAATTTACATGTTCTCAACCCATTCTCCTCGAAGTGGTCAGCGCCGAAGTTGACCAATATCTTGATCCAACTGTTGGGATACTTCTTGAAGTGTTCCTCAGATTGGATGACTCATGTCCACTTCAGGACTTCGGCCTTCGAGCAATTATATATGTTCTCAACCTATTTTCGCCGAAGTGGTCAACACCGAAGTTTGACCACTACTACCTTGGCATGATCTGAATAGATCAATAGTTAAGGGGTTTTATAGATTCGATGGTTGACGAGAGCTCGTGACATTGGGGCTTCGACCTTAGTCTTTTCTTATCCTATCCTTCCACTTTATATAGATCGGACGGTCAATATGACTACCGAAATATTTCTCATATTGGACGAATCATATCCTCTTCAGAACATTTGTGGCTTACAAAATGCTTCCACTTTACTCGATCCAACGGTTGGTATATTATGCGAAGTGTTTCTTGGATCAGAAGACTCATTTCCACTTCGGGACTTTGGCCTTAGGGTAATATTACCCGTTTTGGGATTATTTTCTCTGGAGTAGTCAGTGTCGGGGTTGACTGTTGTTCTACTCATCTTTAATCCAACGACTAAGATATCTTTCGAAGGTCCTACTTCAGATCTATCAGTTGAGATCTAATTATTTTGACTTCCCCTTGATCTGAGGGTCCTGATTTGTCCCTAAATCTACATCAACGGACATGATTATTTTCATTCTTTACGCATGTTTCCTCTATGATCCAATAGTCAGGTTTGCATTCAAATTCAGGATGAATGGCTCCCGTTTCTTTATCTTTTATAAAGGTTTCCCATGTTCAGTAAGATTTTCTCATGTGGGATTTCTGCAACGCTATCTCTCTTGAGATTTGATCATAGGATCATTGTTGATCCTATCGTGATCACCAATAATAACGAATTTCTTCATCTTGAAGGTGATTTTATTCTATCGATATTTAGTGTAATTTTACTCCTGAGATTAACCTTGTTGCTCTGCTGCATTCTCTTTCCATCATTGACCCTTCATTACACATGGACATACCTTATTGGCCATCCTGACACTAATGCCAACTGTATAAATATTCATGACTGATTCATGTTGCCATCATAACAACTTAACATGACCGTTGACATCAATGATAAAATATCAATGAAAATATGTCCAACACAACTACCTTTTTGGTTAAGCTTAAGTAGCTTAACTAATTAGTTGAGACAAAATAAAAAGAAGATGTTTAAGTAAGGGTATAATTAAATAATAACTAAATAGGTGGGAACCCTTATGACTCCCATTTCCATTTCTTTTAATAATCATCAAACATGAAATATAAAACCCCAATCATTTGATTCAAACATCCTCCTTGTAACTCCTGTTATCATATTTATAATCAAATATTTAAATATCATCAAAACAAAACATGACCATATCCAAAAATAACATTATATCCATGCTGTCCAAAAAAACTACCTAAATATATGCTTACTGTCCAAAACATTGTCAAAGTAAAAATACTTTCTTCAATAGAAAATAACACAAATCATTATTAAAAACCATATTTATTGTGAGAGGCATTTGGCCTCTTCTCACTGTTGTCCTCTTTTGATCTTTCTGTGGAAGCGTTAGGATGATTGAAACCTTGAGGCTGAACTACACTTATAACATGAGAACGATCATCTTTGAGATGAAGACCACAGGAAACAGATTATGAAGACTCTTTGGATGACTTGGAGGGAGTGGCCACTCCTTTTCCTTTATCTTGCACAGGTTTGGGAACATCATTTTTTAACTTCTTATTAGCATGAGAAGACTACACAGGTGAGACAACATGATCAACTTGGGAAATTGGATTCTTTGGCAGTGGAGAAGGGGGTAATGGAAAAGAAGCATCAGACCAACCATGGTGATGAGCAACAGGTTGTTGGACAATCTCTTGCCAACCATCATTGGCAGGTGGTTTTGGTTGCATAGACACGTGAGGGGGAACACAGATACCAGAAATTTTTTGATGTGGTTGAAAGGGAGGCCTCTCAGTTCGGGGCTGGAGAATCCCATGGCCAACCAGGTTAAAGAATCCTAATTGAAAGAGTTGATTTGATTCATGTGGATCAACATCAAAATGTATTAAAAACTGTGGCCTTTTATGGCCCCTCTACTTCTATTATTACATCTGCCATTACTGCCTCTGCTAAAGAAGTTCATCTTGAAGAAATATTCCAACATTTTATGAAAAACTCTTAACAATCCATGCATAAAACTCTACCTAAATAAAATCAAAAGATTGGCTCTATTATTCACACAGAAGCACATGCAATCCATCCATCAACTCTTAAAAACCCAATCAATCAATTTTCCATATGAACAGGGAGTGGTAGGGCTATTGGGAAGATGAGGGGGATATAATGTGAAAAAAGTGGTAGCATGGATGGGAAATGAACAACGAGCACTGTTCAAGCAAATTCAGACATAACAAAAACTATATCCATGTTCAACTTTCAAACACTAGTCATTATCTTAGTCTTTTCTCTTTTGCTGTTAATCCTTTCTCTTTTCAAAACGAATTTAAATTTAATAATAGAACATGTAATGCTTTAAATGTATTTGGCAAGGCAAGGGGGATCTAATGAGAGAAAAATGGTATAATGAGAGCGAAAAATGATTATTATTATATTATATGCAATGATATCCAAAAAAATGTCATCACCATCAATAAAATAATTGCCAAAACTTTTCTCTATTTAGTAAGTCAAATCCAACACAACTGTTTTCATATCATCCAATATAAAACCCCAAGAAAGTTCCAGGACTGTCAACTGCACAAATTTCCACTTCCTTTTCTTTTTATCATCATATTTTTTAGGAAATACTATTAACAGAGACATTCAACACAATTCAAACCAGACTACATCAAGCGCGCGATGGAACACAACATAAGCCAACAACTCTTTAACATATGAGGTTGGTGTCAAAATTTTCATATTTGTTGTGTAATGGATTGGGTTCGAAACCCATGTGAACTTGGTGTTATTATTTTAACATCGTACACTTAAAAATCGACAAAACCCCATGGATATATGACAAATGAGACACAAATAGCCAACCTCCCAATGTTGGATTAACCACTAATAACATAAATCAAGCTCTGAGTTTGAAATTTCCACTCATTAATAAAAGAACAGAGGTCTGGGCGAACATGAAAGAAAATATTCCAAGGGTTTTGTAAATTTTTTTTTTTAACCATCTCTTATCACAACATAGTTTCCAAAGACCTCTGCACAGACCCCTCATGGCGGCTGCAAAGAAAATATGCCCATACATATACAAACAATTGACAGGAAGTTTGAAGGAGATACAAATCTTTCAATACTGGGCAATGGAATTAAGAAAACACCCATTCTTTTATATCACAAAGAGAAGAAACCCTCAAATTTTAATGACCAGAGACGAGTGAAACCCAAACAACATTTTCCATAGTTATTTTCTAACAAGCATAGCAACAAAGCATCACATATTCTGGAAACAATTCCATTCAAACATAAAGGAAATTTCGACTATGAATAAGCTTGAACACTTAAATTCCAATAGGGAGGAACTCCATTTAATATGCAATTTCACAGTTGAAAACCACATACAATCATTTAAACTTTGGAAAGAAAGCACAACCCATGAGCAAATCTAAGAGCCAACAAAAAGATTTTATTCTGAGAAGAGTTATGTTTCATGAATGGAGAGGCAAGAGTAATCATACCTGTATGCAAAATGCCAGGAAAACAATGAGCACGACTCTTCTTTCCAAGGCTGAGCAAAATGGAGGCAGAACTAGCTAAAACAACCAACCCAAATGTGAACGAAGTGAGGTTGGAGACCTCAAGGTAGGATTAGATAGACGTGCAGTAATTTCACGTTGTTTCTTACATTAACTCCATCAACCACAACCAAATACGAATGCACCAACACATAGTCCACCATGCGTGCCATCAAAACAAAACAAATCACATTTTCCACCTTCCAATCACTCATGTGCATAGTTTAACACTTAGCACCAAATACATCCAATGTCCCACATTATTCGCTAGGGGAAAATTACCACCCTATAAAACTTAATCAATGTCCATGATAACACAAGAATATCATAAGTGAAATATGCCATAACCATATATAGCCCATTCTTGGAGTTTGAATTATCAAATCAAAATATATATGTAGCAAGAATAAAAGAAGATGTTCATTAAGACAACATTTTCCCATTTCCCTTTAAAATTTAAATTAAATCAACAATACACCATCATTCATTTATTTCACATGGAGGAAGTTTCAAATTTTTAAATCGGAGAATCATCTTTGTGAGGTAACCACGAGCGCAATCAAATAAGAGCGTCCTTCATCACTATTCACATAACGGGGTCCCACCTATATAGTATATTATTAATTATATATAAATAATAAGGTATTGAAACCCATTTGTAGGAAGGGATCCATGTTGTGCTTTTTGGTGTCAACAACTGGAAAAAGATAAAATCCAATCATAAAACCTTCCATATGCTCACTTAGGGACCCCGAGAACAATGAAATGTTTCTCGGAAAATTTGAGGGACCCTTAAAATAAATAACTAATTTGACATGCCAACTAAGGTAGAGCATGTGTGGGAAATGTTTTTCATGCTTAGGTAGAAGTCCCACATATCGTCTTCAAATTGGGGAATCATGGTCAAGTATGACCAAGGTAGAGTTAATGTGGGAAATTTTTTTCATGCTTAGGTAGAAGTCCCACTTTATCTTCAACTTGGAAATAATCTAATAAATTAATGGCAAAGGGGCTTGGAAAAATCATGCATCATGAACAAAGGGCAACCAACCCTCTATAAAGGCACTCATAAATGATACAATACGAGCCCTTGGATGTCATGAAACTCCATACCTAGAAATCTAACCCCATATGCCTCATACCCAGTACATGACTTAGAAATGATTGTCCTTGGGAACCTCCCCTAGTTGAGGAATTGGTTCACCCAATAAGGCATCATGGCACACCTCCCATATCTAAATATGGAAAATTTCATAGGGTCTTTGAGCATTT
>ML804349.1:107266-118901 GCA_009831015.1 Picea engelmannii | reverse complement strand
ACCAGAAGCACCAAAAGTACCAGAGTACCAGAGGTACAAGAAAACCAGAAGCACCAGTTCAGAAATCCACAGATCAACTTTGGAGGGGTAAAATTTGGATTTTTTCAGATCCAAACAAACCAGGCTACTCGCCTCAGCCAAGCACACCTCCTGGTAAGTTCAGAATTTAATTTTGAACATTTTCATTTTTGGACATTTTCCTAGCTCCAGGTAAAAGATGTCTGCAAGCATTAATCTTGTTGACAAGTTGGAAGGTGTGGAAAACTTTCATTCATGGAAGTATAGGATTGGTCTCATTCTTGAAGAGAATGAACTAGCAAGATTCGTCAAAGAAGAAGTACCAGAACCCGCCGATGCTGCAGACAAAGCAAAGCACCAAAAGGACACGATCAAGGCCAAAATAATCGTTGCAGATTCAATCAAAGATCACCTGATTCCTTATGTGTCATCAAAGAAGACTTCCAAAGAAATGTTTGATTCCCTAAACAGACTATATGAAGGAAAGAAAATAAACCAGAAGACGAATCTAAGAACTCAGCTCAAGAATACAAGGATGCAGAGAGGAGAATCAATCCAGGAATATTTCTCCAGAATATCAGAATTCAAAGAACAACTATAAGATATTGGAGATACCATAGATGAATACAAACTCATAATGACGACCCTTAATGGTCTTACAAGACCTTGGGATGCATTCATCCAAACGATTTGTGCCAGAACGAAGAAACTAAAATTTGACGGTCTATGGGAAGAATGCTTTCAAGAAGAATCAAGAGTAGCTAACCAAGAGGATTTACTAGCAAGAGATGAAGATCAAGCCCTAGATACTCACACTAAAGGGGGATGAAAGAAGTCTTACTTCCATAAATAAACTCGTAAAGAGTCTCACCCCCAAAAAAAATCTCAACCAAAGAGATTCCAGAAGAAAGGACAACGAAAGGAAAGAGATTACTCATCTGTCCAATGATACCACTGTGACAAGATGGGACATATTGAGAGACATTTTCCAACTAGATGAGAAGAATAAAAGAGGAAAAATAAGAGGCACCATGCCCATGCAATTGAAGATGAGGAGCCACTTGCAAAGATGTTAAGAGAACAAATTAAAGACTATGTCTTAATCTCGGCCCTCTCAGGATCGGTAACACCTAGTGAGGACACTTGGCTCATTGATAGTGGTGCCTCCAAGCACATGACAGGTCAAAGAGATATTCTCTCTTTCATTTCAGAAAATAAATTTTCTCAAAAAGTTACACATGGAGATGATTACCAATATCCCATCAAGGGAGTGGGAGAATCAAACTACAAGCTTAATTTAGGGAATTCAACAAAGATGAAGGACGTACTCTATGTACCAGGTTTGACAAAGAACCTACTCTCCATTTCAGATTTAGAAAATAAAGGATTCAAAGTTTCCTTTATAGATGGAGAATTTCTTATGTGGGCCAAAGGAGAAACCTTGAAAGAAGTAATTGTCACTGGAAAAGAAAAAGGTGGCTTTTATAAGATAAAGGGTCACTCAGAAGCTTCCATGACCCACACCATTGAGAATCCATGTGAAATTTGGCATAGAATATTAGCCCACATCAACTACAAGGCGCTACCATATGTATGCAAAGCAGTCACAGGTCTACCAGAACTCAAGGTTGACCATGAAGGCGTGTGCAATGGATGTGCACAAGGGAAGACCATCAAGAACCCTTTTTCGAAGAGAGACAACAAAGCATAAGGAGCCCTAGAACTCATTCATTCAGATGTGTGTGGCCCACTGCCATCATCCTCCATCAGTGGGTATGTATACTATGTATATTTTATTGATGATTATTCTTGTAAGACCTGGGTGTACTTTTTGAAATCAAAAGATGAAGTGTTCAGTAAATTCAAGGAATTAAAATCCTTGATAGAGAATCTTTCCGAAAGAAATATCAAGATACTCAGGTCAGATAATGGAGGAGAATACACCTCAAAAGAGTTTGTGAACTTCTGCAAATATGTCGAGATCAAGAGGGAGCTCACCACTCCTTACAATCCTCAACAAAATGGTGTGGCAAAAAGAAATAACAAAATGATAATGGAAGCAGTGAAGACCATGATCCATGATCAAGATCTTCCAATGTGCTTATGGGTAGAAGCAACAATGACAACAGTATATGTACAAAACCGATTGTCCCATAGTGCACTTGGGTTCAAGACCCCGAAAGAGATGTTCATCGGAAAGAAGCCAGAGGTAAGCCCTCTCAAAATATTTGGTTGCCCAGTATTTATACATATTCCGGAAGAAAAGAGAAACAAGTTGGAACCCTCAGGAAAGAAGGGAATATTTGTGGGATACTGTGAGGTCTCCAAGGCCTTCAGAATTTATATACCAGGTCACCATCACATTGAGATCAATAGGGATGTGACCTTTGATGAATATGCAGTGCTCAAGAAATCAAGAAGATGCCATCTTGAAGAAGTATATGAAGAGGAACCTGTATCTCCTAGAGTTAAAGACTCAGCGAGGGAGGTTCCCAGAGTTGCAGAAAAAGTGAGGGAAGTCATAGCTTCCCTTGATGAGGAAATTCTAAACGATCATGACATAGTATAATTTCAAGAACCTCCTTAGATGACGATCTCCCATAAGAGAAATCCTTCTTGGGCTAGAGATATTATTCAATATGGAGAGAAGTATGGTGTTCCTGAAGTAACCATGAGATAGGTGAAGAGACCTAATCCATTCTCTAGTTATACGACTTTGATGTGTGATCTCCTAGAGAAGGAGCCTACTTTCTTTGAAGAAGCCATTCAGAATAAAGAATGGGTATATTCCATGGTATAAGAATACTAATCCATAATAAAGAACGACGTATGGGAAATAGTTCCCAGACTGAACAGAAAGGATGTGGTATCTTCCAAATGGCTCTTCAAAATAAAACATGCTGCTGATGGAAGTATTGAGAAGTATAAAGCAAGCTTTATCGCTCGTGGATTTTCTCAAAAGGAAGGCATTGACTATGAATAGACATTCTCTCTTTTATCCAGATACACTTCAATTAGAACCATCATATCCCTTGCAACTAAGATGAAGTGGAAGTTGCACCAGATGGATGTAAAGACAAATTTTCTAAACGATGTCATCAAAGAAGAAGTGTATATAGAACAAGATCCTAGAGCTTGGTATGGCAGGATAGACATTTTTCTGACGAGATTGGGATTTACAAAGAGTAAAGTAGATTCTAACCTCTAATTCAAGGTTATGAACGATGAGCTGGTGATATTGTTGCTATATGTAGATGACCTATTCTTAACTAGAGAAGAAAATATCACCACTGAATGTAAGAAAAATATCGCTTCATAATTTGAGATGAAATATCTTAGCCTAATGAATTATTTCTTAGGTCTTGAGGTATGGAAGAGCCCAGAGAGAATATTCCTTAACCAAGGGAAGTATGCAGTTGAAATCCTGAAGAGATTGGACATGTTGGAGTGCAAGTCCATGAATACACCCATGGAAATGAAGCTGAAGCTACTGGTCGATACTTCGTCAGAATTGATTGATGCCACGTTATATAGACAGATCATTGGATCATTGATGTACCTAACAAACACAAGACTAGATATTTGTTTTTCCATGAACACTTTGAGTCAGTTTTTGGTAGAACCCAGACATGTTCACCTAGTTGCTGCAAAACATGTGATGAGGTACCTTAAGGGTACATTAAATTGTGGTCTCAGCTATGATGGAGATCACAATTTCACACTGAGTGGGTACACTGATTCAAATTGGGATGGAAGTGTCTCTGAAAGGAAGAGCACTTTAGGATGTTGTTTTAGTTTTGGATCAGCCATGATCTCATGGCAGAGTAGGAAGCAATCCAACATTTCTCTCGGTACATTGTAAGCATAATACATTGCTGCGTGTTTTTCCAGCTGTGAAGCTATATGGCTTCGAAATTTGTTGACTGGTCTATTCGAAATAGAGATGGAAGAAACCATGATCCTATGTGAAAACCAGAGCTGCATAAAGATGACAAAGAATCCTGTATTTCATGATAAGTTGAAGCACATAGATATCCTATATCATTACATCCATGACATGGTGCAGAGAAGAGCCATAAATCTCCAATATGTTAGCACATATGAACAGGTTTCCAATGTGTTGACCAAGCCTCTATCTTGTGTAAAGTTTGAGCACTTTCGAGATAAGCTTGGTATAGTTTGAAAGGGGGAGTAGTGTTGTGTTGAGATACACCAGCCTAGTATTGTGCTTCCAACTTAATTGTTGTGATGTAAAGCCAGTCTAGTACTGTGCTTCCTGCTTAATTGCTGTGTTGAGATACGCCAACCTAGTACTGTGCTTCCATCTTAATAGTTGTGACGTAAAGCCAATATAGTACTGTTATTCTAGCTTAATTGTTTTTTTGTGATTCCATCTTAATTGTTGTGTTGTGATTCCAACTTAATTGTTGTGTTGTGATTCCAAATTAATTGTTGTGTTGTGATTCCAACTTAATTGTTGTGTTGTGATTCCATCTTAATTGTTGTGTTGTGATTCCATTTTAATTGTTGTGTAGTGTGCCAGCCTCGTGATGTGATGATGAGCCAGCCTCGTGCTGTGATGATGTGACCAACCTCGTGCTGTGATGATGATGCATTAGTTTTATACTAATCC
Organism: Picea engelmannii; assembly: GCA_009831015.1. Lineage (NCBI taxonomy): Eukaryota > Viridiplantae > Streptophyta > Pinopsida > Pinales > Pinaceae > Picea > Picea engelmannii. The sequence goes on along the minus strand of ML804349.1, from coordinate 114,250 downwards.
ATATTGATGCATATGATGATTTCATTACATTGGGGATGATGATGATGTCGATGAGAAAAACTTTCGATGATTTATAGATATGCCAGTCAGTGCTCCAAGATGATATTGATGATGTTGTCCTCTCACCCACTTGATGCTGTTGATGATGTTGTCCTCTCTCTCGCCTGATGCTATCGTAGAATACCCTTCTTGTTAAGGGGGAGTGTTGAAATAATGTAATTGCAAAGTGTATTCTAATTATTATTGTTGTATTATTCATTAGATCAATCCCCTATTATGGATTGATCATGTCGGCTATTGTAAAAGACCAAATCCCCTTTTGCAGATTGGTCAAAACATAATTGTAATAGGAAGAATAAGAAGTCAGCCCCATAATATATTAAAGAGGCCCCAAAATATATTAAATGTGGTTATAACCACCCAGAAAAAGAAGTCAGCCCTGCCAGTAAAGAGACACCTCCACATGTGTCAGAGTTGTATAAATAAGGAGGCTAGCGCCTTATTTACACACACACTCACTTGTTCATTGAGAAACAAGTTTCAGAGATGCAGTTGAAGGAGAGAGAGAGNACATTCTTGGGAGAGGACTTTCTGTATTTGTTTGAGCTATCTCTTGGCATTGTATTGGATATCTATAATAAGGAATTTTTGCTCGGTTTTCTCTCCCATGAGGGTTTCCCAGGATAAATGATGTGTCTCTTGTGATTGTGTATTTCTCAGTGATCCTATCTTATGCTATTGTTATCTAGTGAAATGAAAAGAAATCTAATAATAGCTTAAACCTTAACAATTTCAACACTCCTCCTTAACAAGAAGGGTATTCTACTAACAACATCAATAACAACTGACTGGAATCAATACAACATCGAGAGGAGGGGACATCATAATCAACATTGGGAACACTGTTGGTCATATTTATAAGTCATCGAAAGTTTTTCTCATCATTAACATCAGTAGAACCTGAACATCATCATCATCTGTAGTGTAGAGCTGGAGTAGCATCATCATCAACAACAACATGAAGTTGGAACATCAACATCATCAACAACATGAAGCTAGAACATTGACATCATCAACTATGCGTGTTGACAGAATACAAAAGGTGCATCACCAACAACATCTGTGGTACTCTGAAATACCATCCTTACCCTACCTTCGGGATCTGCCCAGGAATCATAAGGTTAACTCCTTATCCTATTGATAAAGGTCCTCTGATATTCCATATAGAATGATTTGTTTTCAGAGGTTCTCCATTTGGATTCTAGTTGTTTATGAGCTTGGAAAATGTTTCCAAAGACCGATTTGTTATTTGTTCCAAAGATTAAGATGGACTTTGATATTTTTGAGACATTGTTGGAAGCAATACATAAGAGAGCCATTTTAACTCTTGGCATCGTCCCACCATTTTTGAATATTATTAAGGAATTTAGGATCAGAAAGCCATAATTTTTCAAATATGAAGCGTCATTTGAGGGGGACACCTTGAACATCAGTGATGAGGAAAATGGGCCAATGGTCGAATCCTGCAGCCAAAATAGTTCTAGCTTCCATGTGAAGGACATATAACATGAGCGATTCAAATATTAATAACTTGTATAACCTGGAAACAACCTAACTAGGTCCTCCTTGATGATTATTCCATGTGACTATACCATTCTTGGTTTCCTTGTCTATGAGTTTTTGATGTTGAATGAAATTATTGAAGGTTGCGTTGTCTGACTCTAGACTTCTAATCCCCCCCTTTTTTTCCAGAGAGTGATAAAATATGCATAAGAACAACAAGATGGAGGAAAAGGCTCACTAGCCAACTCTTATGTATTCACACCAATGTTACATATTTATAGTACAATGGGTGATGCCACCTCATAGACAGATTTTCTCTAGATCCTAAAATCATGCATGATGACTAGGCTACACAATCTTAACTAACTCATTAGTCATCACTTGAGGATATATTACTAATACCCTAAATGAATAATACAAATATAGGTGACAATTTAGACTTAGTGATTGGTTTAGGTAAGCCATAGGCTAACAATTCCCCCTTCAATCACAAGTCCGATCAATAATACCAGCAATAAATCATAAACTGGTATCATTTCCAAGTCTTCATACTGAAACTCCTGAGATGAGCCTCAATGAAGAACTTCCTGAAAAAACCGCTAATCTGGATGTTGAATTGTTCATTTGAAATGAACTGGAAGAGAGCTGAGATATGGAAGTGAACAACTACAATATCTGAACATTCCCTGATTGCTTGACAATTCGATCATTTTGCCAAGTATTTGAGCTAGAAGAATTTGATGTCTTCTGCTAATTGGTGAACATGTAGTTTCACCACTCTACTATCCATGTATCACTGAAGTGCTCTCTGAATCTGTTGTTTGAGATAACCACTAACCAATTTTGAGACTTTTAGGTGTCCAACAACATCCCAATGTATAATGTATATGATTCAATTGCAAGTCATTGAACATTAATCCTGCCAAAGTTTGCCATCTCTGGAAAATCTCACTATGTAATCATGTGATCCATGATGCATGAAATTTGTTCACTTAATGTAAACTCCAATCTGATGAGAGCGAACCAATACAAGTAAATCAACTTCTAGCTGACACATCCCTGACAACTCAATCAAATTCCAAGCTACAATGAAAAAGGATCCTCTTGATCTCTACTAGGTCGGATGACCATCTATGTGAACCAAACATCAACATCATTACTCTCAAAATCAAAATCAACATCCCAATTGTGTATGATTCAACTTAAACTTATTGAACCATAATTCTGCTAAAGTCTGTCATCTACAGACCGTTGTTGCCCATTTGGAAAATTTCATGCCCACCTTGCATACTTGTTGTCAAAACTTTTAGTCTGATAACCAATTCCATCATCAATTCCCCCCTTTGTCAGCTGGAAGGAGAGACCACATGTGGTTTCATGAACCATCATCATTAGAATTTTGAACTTCCCCCCCTTAAGGTGCATGCGATTTTCATCATTGTACTCCCTCCTTCTATTCTCAAGAGATTACCATACTTGTTCCATTTGAGTACAACACAAAGTGGTCATGTGGAAACAACCACATGTTATCTCATCCCATGAGGGCCATGCTCGAAAGATACACCATAAGGAAACCACTTATGTGAGGTACAAAAATTTTATGTGCTACAATATTGGTCTTTACTTGAGATTCAATTCTACGGTAAGACTTATATAATCGCTTGGTTGTTGATGACCACTTCAAAGGATTGATCCACTCATAGTGAATCTTCAATCTTGTAGGTTTCTTCAGTGTTGAACATCTGTCTGAAGAATGGTTATGCTTGCCACAATGCTGGCAAGTATGGAGATCAAAACATTGATTCTCCTTGTGACCAACTCGATTACAATGTTGGCACTTATCATTTTGATGCAGAACTTGAACAAGTGAAGTTGAAACTTCTTGAAGGAATCCAACACTTTGGAACTTGATTGGCCTGGAATAATCAGGAATATGAAAGGTAACTTCCTTTTCATATCCAAGTCCTGTTCTATTCTTGTTGTAGAATATTTCTTCCCAAAGTTTGATGATGGGATTAGAAAGAGTATTCTGAACCTGTTGCTTTGAAATCTGTGAAAGTTGATTTATTGCATGTTGTTGCATCATTGAAAGGTTTTCTTCACTAAACTCAAAAAAAAACTTTTGAAATGTAGGTTCATGAATAGATTTGTCTTTGTTTGCATATGGAGTTGTCTTACTGAGTTGTTCCTTCACTTCCTGTTGATCAAAAACATCATCATCATCATCATAGAGAGGATTGTGCTGAAAAAAAACTGGTTCATAATACTTCACTGGCTGTTGATTTTTGAGATCTATCAACTCTTTATTAAATAGATGGGATAGAGATTGAAGAATTCTAACTTTATCTTGCGTCACTTGCAAACAAGTTAGCACTGATTGAAGAGTGTCTTTGTTCAATATCATTGTGTTTCCTTTAGTGGTGTTTATTAGAGTGTTCAGTAACTCTAATAATTCGAGACTTCGAGCCATTTCAAAACACTAAATAAGGTCTCATTGTGAAGGTAGATCCCAATTACAATTTGTCTTGACAGAAGAAGGCTTATCTGCAACTCGCTCACTTGAATCGCTCTCTTGAACTTCACGCTCGCTTGAATTTGTCTGTAGCAAGATGAGGGTGTCAGATACTACCGAAAATGTACCCAAACTTTGATGTTTACAATGATTTGAGTTTTAAACACTCAACCTCTAGATTTGGGAATAGAATGACACAAGCAAGTTGTGGGTGTCAGGTTCAACCAAAAATGCACCTCTAAAGTGTGTTTACAAAGAATTCACTTTGATGACTTACTTGACCTCCTTATTCAAATTTCAGGCAAGTCTTGATTATAACATTCACAATTGACTTTGAATTGAAAGGGATTGACACTTTACCCTATGTACAAGTCAATGCTCAAATGCAATGATATATCCTTCAATTTTTACAGTTCAATGATCAATTCAGTGCTTCAAAAGACTAGTTGAATTTTTTTCTCTTTACATGCTTTTTAATTTCCAATTGTGCCATTACCCTTTTATGAACACATGAGAATTGTATGCTTGATTTTGTTTGTTGGTATTAAATATGTGTCACACTAGAAAACATAAGTATAAAAGGAAATAACCACCATCTAGTATCTAAAAGACATACATAGTCAAACACAAGCACACCATGTTCCTTAGACCCCCTTATTCAATCTCGGGCTAGGTCTAGAAACATATCCAAAAAATAAACTTTCATTATTCTTAATACAATGAGATCTTACACCTGGTTTAATACAATGAGCTCTTTCATTATCCAAGTGATATGAATCTGGTACTGAGACATTTGGTTTCGTTAGATGATAAGAATTCCTTCATTTTCCTCCAACTTCACCAAAAGGGAGTTTTCAAAATAAAAGTAACTAGAACATAATCAAAGAGAATACTTGTTCCATGAAGATAATAAGAATTACAGGAACATAACCATTTGTTCGAAATGATATTAATTCAAGGAAACATCACTGTAATAAAATAAATTCATCGATCTGTGTTGATAGAGTTAATGGAAAAAGAATAAACTGCACTAATTTTACGGCCTGGGAGAAACATAGTTAAAGATCAACAAAAGCATCGAATTTACATTATTTTTACGGTCTGGGAGGAGGCCGACCATTTCATATTAAATTAAAGTAAATTATCCTCTAAAAAATGAATTAAAGTAACTACGAACAAATTTTCGAGTACCTCCAGGATGTTGATGGTTGCAGCTACGTGAGACATTCTCCAGCTTACAAACCTGAGAGAAAGCCCCTGAGAGGGGAATGTGGTTCCTATCTGGGATAGAGAAGGAACATAGAGATGGCATCCTCCTTACATAGAGTTGAGAAGAACTCCAAATGGTTCTCCTATGTAACACAGTGAGAAAGGATATTTGCAAAGTTGGACGTACCTATGGCCGAGCACAAGGTGAACGTGTGAAATCCCAAAGTGTTGGGAACATTGTCATGAGAATAGAGATGAATATGATGCATTAGCCTCCTCTGATTAGAAGAGTTGACGAAAAAATCTAGATGAATCTCCTGTGTAATGCAGTGGGAAATAATATCTGTTGACTTTCTGTGCCTGTGGATGAGTACAGGTGAACGCGATCCTAGCAGCTGAGCACTAGTGAATGAGTGGTTCTTCTGTGTAATGAAGTGAGCTAAAGATATGAAAATCCATATGGATGAGCCCCTAGTGGATGAGAAATAGTGGGTGTATAAGATCCCTTGCTATATTGTTCAAGAGAGACCTGCCTATAACCCTAATTGTAATGTAAAGGGTACAGGTCAGCCCCACCTTAATGTAAATGGTAATTAATGTAAAAGATAATTAATATGGTTAATATTAATTATATTGTGAAATAGTGAGGTTGGACCTATTGTGCCAATACACACTTTTGTTGATATGTTATGTCTAGTATAAGTAAAGGTAAATTCCCCATTGTGGAATCATATCTTTCATGTGAGTTTGGAAATTTCAACAAGTACACCTTCTTGGGAAAAGTGTGCACCTCTCTTGGGCGCTAGTTTTCTAGGGTTTGAGCACTCTCTTTTGTGCTAAGTCTTATTGGTGGTGAAGGTATTTATATTTAAGAATATATCAAAGGATTTGGCTGGGTTTTCTTCCCTTGTTAAGAAGGGTTTCCCATGATACTTCTTGTGTTCTTGTGCATGGTGTTTCTTCTTGTGATCTTGGTTGCTGCAACATTATTGTTTATGGTGAAGACAAATGATAAAATGGAATGAAATTCATGCTTAACCTAGATTATTGAAAAATCAACATGGTATCAAAGCATAGGTCTTGAAGATCCCATTGCACAAACATTTTCCAGCCATCCTCTCTCACTTCTATAGAAACCGTATGACCCTCCTAGGGTTCCCAGAAAATCCGTATGGCCTACTCTTCTGAGGGTTTCCAACACTTGAAACTTGGACATTGAGGCTAAAAAGAACATAGGTGAGTATGGCCTCCTTCAGTGCACCTCCAACAAGTCTCAAATTTCAATTCCGAGCATTTTGACTTTTTGGCCCTAGGGTTTCCAGGGTTTCGCCATTTTCTGCATAAAATTTCATAATTGTGTTTCTGCAACTCTTTGAAGAATCTCTTGAGCTTACCAAGCATATCATATTTCTCTAAGGCTTATTGTTGGTAGTCATAAGTCCAACAAAACCTAAAAGTGATAGCCTAGCCTAGCCGTTAGGTTTTCTATCCTAGTTGACAAGGGTTTGTGAAGAATCCAAAATGAGAAAAATAATGATGGGGGGAAATCTTGATGATTCAAGGAAACTCAGTTCTAGGATGACAATACCTCAAATAAATGGATACATCAACATATCAACACTCTCAGGTATGGTCCCTGTTATCGCTCAGTTTGTAGTCTAGGTCAGGTAGCTTGAAAAGTAAGGATCAAACTGGCGTAA
>ML804349.1:55376-73399 GCA_009831015.1 Picea engelmannii | reverse complement strand
AAGTCAAAAGATCATCTCTTGAAACTGATACGAATTTTCACTTAAAGTGCCCTTTTTGCAGTGATTTCTTAGTTTTTCACTTGTAGATTGAGAGCAAATTCTTAGGGGTTCTCAGAAACAGTGGGAGAGATGGATATGACACCTATTATATATTCAAACTTGGTGGTAATCCTCACACCATACAACTATTTTGATTGGAATCCCAAGGCATAATTCCAACTCATAAGGAAAGGATTGTACAACTTGATGATGAGGACATAAACATAACCTACATCAACAATTGAGAAGATGAGATGGACGAACTGAAATTATGAATCTAGAATAATTCTTCTTGAATTGATTTCAACTGATCTATGTTTTCATGTTTCCACATGCAAGACTCCAAACAAGATCTGGACCACCTTGGAAAGTTTGTTTGGAAAGCAAGATGAGATGAGAGGTCATATGCTTGAGGTAGAGTTGAATACTTTGGATCCTAAATTTTTTGATAATACACATGATTTATTTACTAAGTTTAAATCTTTGATATTTATCTTAGCAACTTGTGGTATTGATAATTCTAAACAAGTGGACCAACTTATTCTAACAATCTTGGCCAAGCTAGGACCAGAATATGTTGTCTATGTTTCCACTTTCCATTTAGGAAGGTATCTCATGGGAACAAATTGGAATATGCCTAGCATGGATAAATTCATTGATTCTCTCACACATGAGTAGAAAAAAACTCATTCAGATGGGCCTAATCAAGTATCCCAAAGCACACGCACTCACCATGCATGATGGAAAATGACCATCCAAATAGAAAGGGAAGGAGAAACAGAATGAGAAGGAGGGATATTCCAAACCCTTTAATTATTCTTCAGGTTCCAAAGATTCTTCATATTCCATGAAGAAGAATAAGGGAAATAAATGCACTTACTGCAATAAACCGAATCATGAAGAATCCACATGCATGAAGAAACAAATCAATCTTACGGCACAAACACTTCATGAGAACAACCTTGGAAACTTCATTCCAGAGGGAGTCAAGAAGCAAAAGGAAGAAGATCATGCTTCTAAGAAAGGTAATCATCATTATCTTGTTGCAATTAATTCCTCATATGATTCATGGATTATAGATTCTAGTGCATCCCATCATATGGCAGCGAAAGATGAATTTTTCTCTTCATTGAGTCCATGCTCAAGACCCCTTATTCTCATGGGGGATGATACTCCAGTAGAAGTAGAAGGAGAGGGGAGAGTGGAACTCCATAATGACAGTTTTGAGAATGTTTAACATGTTCCAAATATTTCTATGAATCCACTCTTAGTTTATTAGATCACTCAGAAAGGTAAAAAGGTTTAATTTACATCAGATTCAGCTTCAGTAATTGACATGCATGACAATTCCATCATTGCAATTGGTGAGGTGGATCACAAGTCAAGCTTGTATAAACTCACTAAGTTTTCTTACGATGATTCCTCTTTTCTACTTACACATAAGGAGCGTACTTTGCATGCACCTCTAGTGCAACATGCATATACTCTTGTTCTTCCATTTGTCTTAGACATCAGAGATGATTCCATACACTCAGATTATGTACATGGAAATAAGAAAGTAGTATAACCAGATAAGAATCTAGCACTGAAGCTTCAACAGATGCCCAAGAAGGCACAATTCACACTTTAGGAAGTAGGTATCCTTGCAGGGAATCCATTGGATTTGAGGAGGACTCGATCTCAGCATGAGGACCCTTCTCATGTAATTTCATCTTCTAAACCTATGATTCCCATGCGTTTCTATATGGTTCAATCTTATGATCTGCAAATATACAGTGAGGATGTGGGAAATCCATTATGGCAAGAATCCATGGAAAAGGAGTACGACTCACTCCTAAAGAATTAGACTTGGAATCTGGTTCCACTTCCACGAGAAAGGACTATTTTCAGGTGCAAATGGGTCCACATAACCAAGAGGTACAAGGCTAGTCAGGTTTCCAAAGGACTTCATCAAATCCATAAATATTTCTACATCTTCACGAAGACTTTCAATGAGCAGAAGTTTCAGACTTTGTGGGATCGTCTTGCAGTGAAGAACACAATTGCGTAGCAGCTGCCATTTTCTTCTTTTGATGCATTGTCTTTTGAGAGCGAGTTTTGTTCCCACATGGTTTTCCCTCTTTCCTCATTTTTATTTAGTGTTCATTAGTTTCATTGTACATGATTACCTAATATGGCCTAGTAGTCATGACTCATTTTTTACTCCATAGTGATGCTCATGGGGGGTGTTGGATAAATTTCTATTTTCGACACACTAGTTTAGTGGGAGTTAACTGACTAGTTATATTTTAGATCATCACTATTATGCTATTATGCATGCATGCATTATGATATTATGCATGTTCTTTCCTATATATGAATGTATTCCACTCATTCATTGTATCATATTGATCATCATTTATGTATCAATCATCAACTCATTGGAGTAGTGTGAATATATTTTCTCATTATTCCATATTGAATCTCTCTTCCTTTATTGATAATCTTTGTTTGTACTTTCTTTAGCTAGATCTCCTGTGCAGGTTTCAATGAAACATTGACAACACACACACACACACACACACACACACACTATCATGAACTAGGTCTGAAAATATGCTCAATATAACTCTTTGGAAGGTTGCAGGGGCATTGCATTAGCCAAAAGGGAGGACCATGTAGGAAAATTTACCCTAAGGGAAAGTGAATTCTTTTTTGTCTTGGTCATGAGGGTTTATATTAATCTAATTGTATTGAATAAATCCATCTATAAAGGAGAAACATTTATTTCCAGATAGAACATCTAACACTTGGTCAATGAATGGCAAGGGAAAATAATAATTTCTAGTGGATTTGTTAAGCTATGTGTAGTATAAACATATTATCCAATTCCATCCTTTCTTAGGAATAATAACCAAAGGATACATCCACTCACTATGTGAGATAGGGTGAATGAATCCTACATATAAGAGCCTTTGAAGTTCATTTTTAACTATCTATTTGATTGTATGGTTCATCTTTCTTTGTGATTGTCTGATTGGTAAATAATCATCTTTAATATATATGTGATGCTTTTACACATTATGATGGACACCTTACATATCACTATAGTCTCAAGAAAAGGAAAAACTATGGGTTCTAAGGATGTCTATCAATTGTTGTTCCTATGCATAATTTAATTTGTTGCTAATTTTTTAGGATTTGTTAGGGAGGATTTTTATGGTTTTGAATAAACGTTTCTCTTTTTCTATAGAAAACCAATCCTGCTAGCAAGGTTGTTGTTTTGTTGGTGTGTTGGTATTATCTATATCATCTTCTCTTCAATATACTCCTCAATTGTTGTTGTAGGAAATAATTCCCAGTGACTAGGGTTAGGTCATTGACAAAGAAAACAAAAGAATCACTACTCGAATTTCCAAATTTAGTTATTATGCCAAGATAAAGGTAATGGATAGAGGAAAAAACCTTTAACTGGTCAACTAGCCCCTCTTGTTGTCTCTTGCAGTTTGTCTAAAGAAAGTCTTGGATGCTCAAAGCTTCTCCTGAAATATGGACACAAATGAAAAAACACCTTCCTTAAACCATTTAAAGTAATAAATATCAATGGAAATATGGAAAGAAAAACTTGTAACTAACTAATATTCCTATCTAACATCGAGTGGTTAATTTCTCCTCAAATCATGAAATTGACAATCAATAATCTAGTAAATTGAAACATAATTTTTTTTTCCGGGGCGAGAGGGGTTAAGAAGAGAGATATTCATATATCAATCAAAATGTGAAACAATAGTTACAATGATATTCTTGATCCATTTGCATCACTTTCATCACCATAGCCTAGATTCCTCTAGCCTGAACCACTAATTGACTTCTACTCCTCTTCATAACTCCTCACCATACAAAAATGGGAAAATCAACAAGGATTTACATCCCAATTATTGATAAGATAGTCACTCTAAAAAATAGGGATTTCTATAAAAGAAGTTGGTCATAAAAATCTAGGGAAAAATATCTAAGGGAAATGATCTAGCATAAGGGTGCTAGAAAGGTAAGTGCAGTGCCCCTTATCTAACATTTGAACTCAATTTATATCACTAATACTTGCTTAAGTTCATTGGTAACAATAATTAGGGTTTCATATGTGGAAAAATCTGATAAAACCCACTCAAGAACATGCAATTAATGCACATTGTTTTCCCTTTTTAAGATGTACCCGTGCCTCTCCTTAAGGAAACAATGGGCACCCACATGTTTCTTGAAAGAAAGGTGTGAGTATGGGCCAAGAACAAGATTTATCATATATTTGATGTGGAGAAAAGGTAAACCTTGGAAGGTATTTTGGCCAAAATGGAATTAGAGGTCAATGATGACCAAATAATTCTATAATAGATTCCCCCTAATGTATGAGGTTAGAAGGGAAGTTAATGGCCTAAATACATTATGATAATGGATAGAAATTAGATAAGTGGCAATAGGTAGAGTGAAATAAAATCAATATTTGAAAGATACCTGTAGAAAAAACCAAAATATTAGATTAATCTTTTCGAAGGTGAGCATACCCATGCTCATGTGGAAAAACATATATGGTTGCTAAATCAAGTACACTGTATAGATCCAAGAAGTATATAGAATGAAGAATCACAACCACAAAAATATATTGTTGAGAAAGAAAAAAAATCCCCATAACTTTTTAACTTTGTCACATGACAAAGAAAAAAAGGGGTTGGGCCCCTCCTATGTTTTGTTTTCCTTTTAATCTCAAAAGACTAGTCTTTCAAGTTGATTATTATTTTTTTTCAGTAAAAAAAGAGGGTGGATCATTTATATTATATCATAGACAAAATATATAGTTGTTCTTGGGCTGCCAGTTTGACGCAGTGAGATTTCACGACCTCCACCTCGTCATGCTCCTGCTCACAGGATCGTTCAAATTCCCCCTTGAGCCGAAATGGATCTTCTGATTCCCTGCTGGAATCCCTGATGAAAACCCAATCCACATGTCCTTCTTACCCTATCACGACCTCTACACACACCTGTGACCTTTCCCTGATGATAATTTTGGGTTTCGGGGTTTCGTGATCCCCGACGTCAAGAGTCCCTATCCTCTTGAATCCCCGATCTTCGATGAGTCAATTTCCTGATATGGCTCTTCTCGCCTTAGCCCCCTTCTAGCTATGCCCTAGTCCATATGACCAGAACTCATAAGACCGCAGCCTTATCTTCTTTCGGGGTTTTGGGATTCAAAATATCGATGCGCTCTAACTTCAGTTAGCCCTCCGGGCTAGACTCGTGGTCCATGCGACCTCCTCTATATGACCATAGTCATACCTCGTATCAGGGTTTCAGAATTTTCAATGCCGAAATGCATCTATCCTCGGGATTGCCGATCTCTCGAATCCTGATTCTTCGCTATGCTGACAGATGGCCCCTCGATGGCGCTTCCCCCCCTTGTCGGGGTTTCAGACTTCGCGATTCCAAGTTGCAAGGACTTCTAGTCCACGGGATTCCCGATATCCCGACTTGCGATTTCCCGATTGACGATTCTCCTTTCAGGACTTTTCCCGATATCGCTCAATCGCTGCCATGCATCCCAATAATGGACGGTTCAGATTACTCCTCGCGTATTCGATACTTCTGATGTCTCGACTTTCACGACCTCAGGAACTCCGATTTCCCGAGTGACGATATACCGATGTCTAGTGTCCAGATCTCTGGAATGGATGATCACGTGACACGTTTCCTCTCTTAGACGGACGACCTAGATTTGTGTCATGGTTTTCAAGGTGGACTTACCCGATCTCCAGTCTTCGAGACTCCCGATATCGCGAACGCCGATATCCTGATGCCTTCAAGACTCACCTCTATGAACCAGTGCTCGTATCTCCGAAATGGATGACCACGCGACACACGTCCTCCCTTAGATGGACGGCTATGATTCTTTCACTGTTTCAGGACTCGAGGTGTCCCGACTTCCTCGACCTCGAGAATTTCGATATTCCGAGTGTCGATATCCCGATAAGCCAACTCTTTCGGGACTTTCACCTTGGATTTTCCCGATGGTTTAACCACCGTGTAACTCACGACAGATCTGATGGTTGTCGGGTTCTTCACTCTAGATCTGACGGCTCAGATCACCTCTTCTCCTGCGCACTCTCTGGACGTGAAAACCTTCCAACGGTCTAGATCTCCTCGACCGATCCGACGGCTGTCGTTTCTCCTCCTGAGATTCTGCGCACTTTCTTCCTGCACTTGGAAGAACTCCAAGTTTCCAAAGGCCTCGACCTTTGTCCTCTTTTTCCTCTGCGAGCTCCACAACTTCGAGTCCTCTCCTGCATTCTCAATAATGTTGTTCCTCCTGAGATTTTACTCCTGAATCCTAAAAGGATTCTTTGACTTCTGCACCTCTGCAGAGTCTTCACGCACGCACAGTGCTATTTCTCCCGAGCTTCTCAAATGCTCAGACCCCTAAGGGATTTTGTCTTTCTTCCTTCTCCCATAGATGGAGAATATGATTCCCTCCTAGCAGTCTCTCTCGGCTCAAGCAACCTGATTGCTGAGTCTTTCAGGGTGTTCAACAACCCTGTGAAGATCCTAAAATGGATTCTTCTTCAAATCACATAACTCAAAGAGTTCTCTTCTCTTATGTGCCTATCTGCACACCTACTCAATGCCCACCTAATAGAGTATCTTCTCACAGAACATCCAACAATTATGTCCTTTGTGCACTCCTTGCACCTGCTCAATGCCCACCTGGCAGAGCTCTCAGAATCCTCAGTGATTCTGATTCTTCTGAACTCACAGCAGAGTTCTTCTCAATGCACCACTGTGCATATGCTCAATGCCCACTTGGAAGAGCTCTACATAACTCCTCAGAGCTTCTGTCTGCAACTGTGTCTCTCATACACAGCCTTGCCTCCAAGGTATACAACGACCTCGAGGTCTTCCCTGAGTTGTTGATTTCAACTTCTGTGTCGTAGCACGTCTTTGTCTAACTCCCCAGATTTCATAAGTGCATCCTCTGTGCACGGCTATCAGAACCCGCAACATTCTGTCACACCCTCCTGGTGCGAAGCCTCAAAGACCTCTCAAGTCTGAAACCAAACAACTCCTGCAAATGCATAAACATAACATACATTCACAACATAATAGAACACTCACAGACATTCATTCAACACAGAATACATGCAGGAAAAACTGCTTCTGGTTGTATTAATAAAAATGCCTCTTTACAAAGGTGTTCTTGAGCACGACCTATAACAAGGTCTCATCTCCCTCTCTTCTTCTCTCTACTCGCAGACTATCACACACTAACTCCTCTAAGAGATACAATCGATCTTTTTACATGAGGGGGCTCTTAGAGCTCTTCCCTCCAATCTACCTACCCTATTCAATTACATTGAATGGGCTGTCTAGTCCATCATCTGGATCTAGATCTCAGCCTTACAAAACATTAAAGGCCTATCTACCTAATACCTGCATAAAGGCATGGTTCCATGGCTCAACAACCTAAACATTAATTACATTCAATTACAAAATTGAAGATGAGGGTTGCGCCTCTCTTCAGCCTTTGAATGCACATGGTTGACGTGGCTGGATGGCTGGCTGACATGGAGAGATTCTCCTGCATCATCCTCCTCAGCTACAAAATTCATGAGCTCCTGCTCATGAGCTTCTTATCTCTGATGTTGAAATCCTCCTGGATCCCTAATCATCCTCTAGAGCTGTTCATCCACTCCATCCTGCTGCTATTGTTGCTGCTGCTGAGTTGCTTCTGCTGCTGCTGCTGCTTCCTTTCTTCTTCTCAGCTTCTCCTTGCTGGAAGTCTCTGCTGACTTCGACATCAACCTTCTGATTTCTTCTATCACTTCGTCCAGCTGCTCCAGTGGCTGGCTCCGTTTTTGCAGTCTCCCCAGTTGCAATTTTTTTTGGCACATGGGCAGATTCTCAGGATCTCCCATGCATTCTTCATCAGTCTCCAACTTTACCTGTTGGATGTGCACGCCCTGCACTTTCACCCTTCTCTCCAGGGCTTCTATCTGTTCCCATAGATCAGCAAAGAAAATGTTGTCCGTTTCTTCTTCTTCTGTTGCTGCAAGCTCCCTGGTCGCAGTCTTTTCAGTCCCCTGACTGAAAATATCGAGCCATTCCTCAGAATGCTCGTTTCCTCCTTCTTCTTATTTTGCCGTCAGCTTTGGTGTTGCAGATCTTTCAACTTCCTGGCTGAATATGTTGAGCCATTCCTCAGAATGCTCATTTTCCTCTTCGTCGGCTTGGGTAGCTTCCAAAGTCTGCTCCACTGCCTTCATGACAGTCTCAACTGACTGTTCTTCTATTGTTGCTGCTTCATCTACAACACAAACTTCTACCTCCTCTTGAGTAAATGGTAGGAGTACTTTGATTTCCTTAATCATCAGAATATTTCTCCGATCTTCCTCTTCTATCAACTGCACCTGCTGATCTAAACTCACCTGCTCTGTCAGCTCCTCAGGCTGATCAAAACTTACTTGCTCATCCCTGCCCACCTAGCAATATGGGATGCTTCCGCTGCCCTCCTGGCAGTCTTTGAGATCCCGCAGCGACCTCATTTCATTGCCCAGCTGGCAATGTGAAATTCCTCGGTTGTCCTCCTGACAGTCTCTGAGATCCCGCAGTGATCTCAACTCGTTGCCCACCTGGAAAAATGGAATTTCTTCTCTACCCTCCTGGCAGTTCTTGAGATCCTCAGCTGATCCCAATTCACTGAGATTTCTCCCAGTCTCTGGTTCACATACCTGAACCTTTTCCTTAGGTCCATTGAGGTTTTCAGCATACCTCAACCACCCTTTTAACAACCTCCGTTGTCTTCTGACCATCAACTCCTTGAATGGCCATTTCATCTTCGGCTTCTTCATGGGCCATTCATAGACCCATCTCAGCTTCTTATCCTATCGCATCCACAGTTTGAGCTTCTCTATATCTGCCCTTATTTCATAGAGCTCTTTATCCATTTCTACAGGCTTTTTTGCTTTGCTCTTCCTCCCAGCATGCCTATGGCCTTCAGTAGCCATGGTGTTGTCTCTGTCTGCTTTCCTAGCAAACCTGTTGCTGTCACTCCGCACTAAGAGTGTTACCAGCTTCATCCTCCAGTCCTCCTGACTGTCTTCTCAATCACTGCTTGCCTACCTGCAAACAACCGTCACAGAGTCTCCAACGCTCTATCTTCTTTTGTCTTCTCACTTCACCTGAAATATACAAGTGAAGTTCCTACTCTGATACCACTTGACGCAGTGTATCAGAGTGCTCCTTACCTCTTATGCCTCTCTTGCCTGAAATATACAGACAAGAATGAGGCTTTGATACCACTTGACGTAGTGAGATTTCACGACCTCCACCTCGTCGCGCTCCTGCTCACAGGATCGTTCAAATTCCCCCTTGAGCCGAAACGTCTCTTCTGATTCCCTACTGGAATCCCTGATGAAAACCCGATCCACAGGTCCTTCTTACCCTGTCACGGCCTCTGCACACGCTTGTGACCTTTCCCCGATGATAATTTTGGGTTTCGGGGTTTCGTGATCCCCGACGTCAAGAGTCCCTGTCCTCTTGAATCCCCGATCTCCGATGAGTCCATTTCCTGATATGGCTCTTCTCGCCTTAGCCCCCCCCTGGCTATGCCCTAGTCCATATGACCAGAACTCATAAGACCGCAACCTTATCTTCTTTCGTGGTTTTGGGCTTCAAAATCCCGATGCGCTCTAACTTCAGTTAGCCCTCCAGGATAGACTCGTGGTCCATGCGACCTCCTCTATATGACCGTAGTCATACCTCGTATCGGGGTTTCAGAATTTTCAATGCCGAAATGCAGCTATCCTCGGGACTTCCGATCTCTCGAATCCTGATTCTCCGCTATGCTGACAGTTGGCCCCTCAATGGCGCTTTCCCCCCTTGTCGGGGTTTCAGACTTCGCGATTCCAAGTTGCAAGGACTTCTTGTCCACGAGATTCCCGATATCCCGACTTGCGATTTCCCGATTGATAATTATCCTTTCGGGACTTTTCTCGATATCACTCAATTGCTTCCACGCATCCCAAGAATGGACGGTTCAGATTACTCCTCGCGTATTCGAGACTTCTGATGTCCCGAATTTCACGACCTCAAGAACTCCGATTTCCCGAGTGCCGATATACCGATGTCTAGTGTTCGGATCTCCAGAATGGATGATCACGTGACACGTGTCCTCTCTTAGACGGACGACCCAGATTTGTGTCAGGGTTTTCAAGGTGGACTTACCCAATCTCCTGTCTTCGAGACTCTGGATATCGCGAACATTGATATCCTGATGCCTTCGAGACTCACCTCTATGAACCAGTGCCTGGATCTCCAAAATGGATGACCACGCAACACGCGTCCTCCCTCAGATGGACGACTATGATTCTTTTGTTGTTTTGGGACTCGAGGTGTCCCGACTTCCTCGACCTCGAGAATTCTGATATTCCGAGTGCCGATATCCCGATAAGCCAACTCTTTCGGGACTTTCACCTTGGCTTTTCTCGATGGTTTAACCACCGTGTAACTCACGATAGATCTGACGACTGTCGAGTTCTTCACTCTAGATCTGACGGCTCAGATCACCTCTTTGCCTGTGCACTCTTTGGACGTGAAAACCTTCCAATGGTCCAGATCTCCTCGGCCGATCCGACGGCTGTCGTTGCTCCTCCTGAGCTTCTGCGCACTTTCTTCCTGCACTTGGAAGAACTCCAAGTTTTCAAAGGCCTTGACCTTTGTCCTCTCTTTCCTCTGCGATCTCCACAACTTCGAGTCCTCACCTGTGTTCTCAATAACGTTGTTCCTCCTGAGCTTTTACTCCTAAATCCTCAAAGGATTCTTTGACTTCTGCACCTCTGCAGAGTCTTCAAGCACGCACAGTGCTATTTCTCCTGAGCTTCTCAAACGCTCAGACCCTAAGGGATTTTGTCTTTCTTCCTTCTCCCACAGATGGAGAATATGATGCCCTCCTGGCAGTCTCTCTCGGCTCAAGCAACCTGATCACTGAGTCTTTCAGGGTGTTCAACAACCCTATGAAGATCCTCAAATGGATTCTTCTTCAAATCACAGAACTCAAAGAGTTCTCTTCTCTTCTTTGCCTGTCGAAACACCTACTCAATGCCCACCTGATAGAGTATCTTCTCACAGAACATCCAACAGTTCTGTCCTTTGTGCACTCCTTGCACCTGCTCAATGCCCACCTGGTAGAGCTCTCAGAATCCTTAGTGATTCCGATTCTTCTGAACTCACAACAAAGTTCTTATCAATGCACCATTGTGCATATGCTCAATGCCCACTTGGCAGATCTCTACATAACTCCTCAGAGCTTATGTCTGCAACTGTGTCTCTCATACACAGCCTTGCCTCCAAGGTATTCAGCAACCTTGAGGTCTTCCCTGAGTTGTTGATTTCAACTTCTGTGCCACAACACGTCTTTGTCTAACTCCGTAGAGTTCAGAAGTGCATCCTCTGTGCACGGCTATCAGAACCCGCAGTGTTTTCTCACACCCTCCTAGTGCGAAGCCTCAAAGACCTCTCAAGTCTGAAACCAAACAACTCCTGCAAATGCATAAACATAACATGCATTCACAGCATAATAGAACACTCACAGACATTCATTCAACACAGAATACATGCAGGAAAAACTGCTTCTGGTTGTATTAATAAAAATGCCTCTTTACAAAGGTGTTCCTGAGCATGGCCTCTAACAAGGTCTCAGCTCCCTCTCTTCTGCTCTCTACTTGCAGACTATCACACACTAACTCCTCTAAGAGATACACACGATCTTTTTACATGAGGGGGCTCTTAGAGCTCTTCCCTCCAATCTACCTACCCTATTCAATTACATTGAATGGGTTGTCTAGTCCAACATCTAGATCTAGATCTTAGACTTACAAAACATTAAAGGCCTATCTACCTAATTCCTACATAAAGGCACAGCTCCATGGCTCAACATCCTAAACATTAATTACATTCAATTACAAAATTGAAGATGAGGGTTGCACCTCTCTTCATCCTTTGAATGCACGCGCTTGACATGGATGGTTGGCTGGCTGACATGGAGAGATGCTCCTGCATCACAGTTGTTCTACCAAAAAGAGGAAACCAGAATAGATGGAAGCCCTCGATAACCATGTCAAAAGAGGCAGACCTCCATCTGCCCTGCCTAAAGGAAACCATGACAAGTGGTGGTCTATAATCTGCAGAATTTTCCATGACAACTGAAACTGAAAAGAAACTAAACATAACATCAGAGTTTTAACAGACATAAACCCCAATCAGATATTAGAAACTAACCAAAACCAGAGGACAAATCTAGCCATGCTATTACCCATTGAGGTCTTCATTGTCGAGGTATTCACTGGGAATCGCGTTCTAAGATGGTAGGGCATAGAGTCTCACGCATGTTGGACATATTTTCTTTGATGGTGCATTGGAGAAAGCCTCATAGAGAATGTCTATGCGTTGGATCATGAGTGTGCCACGATAGGATTGGTCTGGCATCTAGCGCCTCAAATCGAGCACCAAATTGAGATGTTCCGGGTGGAAGAAAGGCGGAGGGACACACCACTAATCCGAGGGTGTTGGAATGGGAGGTGGTGCGAGGACTGGGCCACCCTCCTTCGACGTGTGCCCATCCTCTACCTCATTTTTTGTAGCCCACGTTCCATCCTTCCCACCCTCCTGGTGTCCTATTGCCGCGCTCCACTCCTCAACCCCTCCCTCTACTCTCAAGTTCATGCTATGAGACTGTGAGTGGAGTGAGACCCTCCGAGAGTATGTCATTCTGGGCCATTTGGAGGCAATCGTCTGGAATTTCCTCCTCAATGTAACAGATGTGGAAATACTCTACTAGTGAGGCCATGGTGCTTACATTGTGGTGAACCGTTGTACCTTCCTGAATTTCGTCCCTAGGGAGGCTAGTTGGAGGTTGCCAATTTTCAGGAACCATGAAGAGCATGTCCTCCGGAGGGAGCTGGATGGCCTCTTTCAGGATGACCTCCTCCACAAAAAATGCTGGAGGCGACCAGACCATCCTTTCCCTGTCATCTATGCATGCAAGATAATTTCTCTGGGTGCGAGCAATTGAGAGTGCCCTCTCAAGTTTTTGCAGTCATTTCTGCCTTGCACCCATGGTGTACTAGGCTGGGCCGCAACGCAGATTTCCATGATCCTGGGGCATCGAGAGGACGAAGCTAATGGCAAAATTACAGTGGATACAACAATGGATGATCCAAAGCTCTAGACTTCGAGTCTGGTGCAGGACAAAAAATAAATGAGGAAGGTATATGCAGAGGTGGATAATAACCGAAAGGTGCGACAAGATGACTTCCATGACCACCTCCCTAACATTGAATTCGATGGTCGCCTAGCTGTTCGCACGAGGGAAAAGTCCCATGGTTTTTGTCTTGCATTTATGGTTGGCTCCCATTCTTAATTTCGAGGGGATGGGATATGACCATCCTTATTTATGGCCTAGCTAGGCCCTGTGGGACGTGGCACTTGGGTGCTGCATGTCACCCCATCCAGGGTCTTTCAAGTTGATTATTATGACTTAGAATAATTTTCATTTTTAAACAAGTCTTAGACACTTTTTGAAGACTTTAATTGTTTATCTCTTGATCTAACCCTCATTGAGAAAATGTATCGTATCCAAGCTTGAAAATTTTGTTAGATCATGCTATATTGCATTTTTAGAAACATTTTTCCATTGACACAACACAATGAAAACATGTTTCCATGTGACACAGTGCAATAAAAACCTGTTTCTATGTGACACGACGCAATGCAAGAAAATTTGGATGTGTATGACGCAAAAAACTTAGAAAATAAAAGGAGTTAGTGAAATTTTGAGAAGTTTCATCTTATTGCAATGTTTTAATTTTCTCCAATTACGATACATTGCAACAGTGAAAATTTTCTTATTGCAATACATCACATAAATTAAAAATTTTGTTTGTTGCGATACAACAAATAAAAAAGACTTTTACTGTGGCATATTGCAAGTCCACAAAGTCTCAATCCATATGACATATCACAAGAATATTTTTGTTTTCATGCGACATCCACAACATAATGTTTTTACCATGCAATATGTCACAAAGCTCCAAAATTCGCAATGACGCGACGTTCTCACCTTATCGCATCAAATAAAAAAATCTTGAAAAAGTAATACACTACAAATTTGAAAACTTATATTAAACATTAAAGGAGAGAATGCTAAGAAAATTAAGAATTAATTTAAGCATGCCCATGAGTTTAACATTAGTTAGGGCTACAATAATTAGTTAATTTATGTGTTTTCAAATAATATAGTAGTTGAATAAGTAAGTTTACCCAATATTTGCTTGATTAAAGTTTGTTATTTTCAATAAATTTATGATTATTGATATTTAACTATTAAGAAAGGGATACTAGAAAATTGCTTTCAATATACATAATTACCTTTTGTTTTATGCATTATTATTTTATATGCAATTTTTTTCATCTAAAAGCATGGTTTGGAGTCACAAATGTACAAAACAAATGAGGTTATCAATCATCCATAACATCTTAAATATATGGTTGTAATGGATAGATGAATCAACGTAATAAAAATATGAGATAGGGTCGGGCTTCAAGATAAGTAGGAAATGATTACACTCCCTACCATGCCAACATCTAGTTAAGATATCACATTGAAGATGGATTTGTTTTTGTAAGTAACAAGTTATTGAGTTTCATCAATGCAAGACCTCATCAATGTACTCTAAATTGTTTCTTACTATCATAACACAATATTGATTTTTTTTTATGATTTCTCTATAATAAATTTAAGTTCTTTGTGATTCAATTATAACAAGTGTTGCATGGCAGCGCAGTCCCTGCCAGGTTGGGATGGGAGTAAATGTGAGGTAGTAGAGACATGTGGGTAGAAAGTTGAAGTAGATGTAGTTTGCATGCAAAACATAGTAAAGTAAATATATAGTTTTATACATATGAAATATGTACTTTTATACATACGAAACATGTACTTGTATAAAGTATATATTTAGATTTATACATACGAAATTTGTACTTTTATAAAGTATGGGGATGAGATTTTATAGAGCATGCACGGAGCTCTCATTGCATACTTAGCCAGTTTTTGGATCGCGAGTTCTTGGGGTGGCGGGTTCAAAGTTGGGCCTCTTATGTTCCATGGCCTACAAATAGCACCGACAGTTCCACGATATACAAAATGACAGACGGAGTGGCAGACTTTAGAAATTTACCAGAAATTAATAATGTCAATTATACGATAGAATAGTAATAAGGTCTGTTACATAGGTTCGTGGAGAAAAACACCAAAAAATTAGCATTGTTGAACTATTTTGCTTTAAAACTAAGGATTTTCTTGGAAAAAAAGATATAGCATTGTCGAATTGGTTTTCTTTGCACACGTTTTACAGAGCATGGACGGAGCGGTCATTCCATACTTAGCCAGTTTTTGGATCGCGCGTTCTCGGGCTGTCAGTGTCAAAAATGGGCCTCTGTTGTT
Organism: Picea engelmannii; assembly: GCA_009831015.1. Taxonomy (NCBI): domain Eukaryota; kingdom Viridiplantae; phylum Streptophyta; class Pinopsida; order Pinales; family Pinaceae; genus Picea; species Picea engelmannii. The sequence goes on along the minus strand of ML804349.1, from coordinate 57,840 downwards.
CCGTGCCCTATACAAATTGACAAGAGGGCTTGCGAACTATACAAACTTATTATAAAATAAATAATTTCTGTTACATATCTCTAGAAATTACATCAACATTTAAAACATCAACGTCGTTGAAGACCAAAACATTAACATACAATAGGAATTTTTCACCCAACAATTCTGTCACATACATGAGACAGTAATTTATAGAAGATTATAACATTGTACGAAGATTTATAGTAATTTGTATAATGCTATAAAACTTCATACATTTTGTACTGAACAATTACAGAGTTGCGGGTTGGCGGAATCCCGGGTTCACACTTTTCATGTCCAGTGCATTACGTGATATACATTTTGCACCAAAGACTTTCGTCATATACATTTTGCACCGAACAATACTGTGATATACATTACACAGAGAAATTTATAGAATATTATAACGTTGTATGGAGATTTAAAGTAATTTATATAATGCTATAACATGTCTTAGTTAATGAATAATATAAGCAATTTTTTAAATTTTATTCAATATATATTTTTTATAAGTAAGATTGTATAAAAGTCTGTCAAAATGAAGGAGTACATAGAATTTTCATTGTTTCAAGCTGTAAATACTAATCTTCCCTGAGGGATAACCAACTCAGCCAGCCAAACCACTTCATAACTTAAGTGTAGATTGTCACTGATGCAAAAGAGTTCAAAATTATGGTCCATAAGGGTGGGCGCTTGAACTGTGGAAACTGTAGATAGCCTAATTATAATAACCTTGGAAAAATGCATGAAAGGTCGGCATGCACATGACAAAACAACAGATATCGTCGGTATGGGCTGTAGTGCGGCGACGCAGCCATGAAAAAGGCGTGAAATATCATGTCACTGGGAGGAGGCGGCTCCTCCTGGACTGGTGTACGGTCCAGTTGCATAACATTCTCTATCTCTGATCGCAGGTGCTCTTCCTTTTGGACGTCCTCCGGGTGTGATGGAAGACTCTGGTCCTCGTAGTCTGTGTCTTCATGGACCAAATTTTCTAGTGGCAACACTGGTGATGAGATTGTTGCTGCTTGGGTTGTTGCTGATTGGGCTGCCTCTGGTGTGAGGAGATGATCACCTTGTAACGTGGAGAGAAACTGTAGGAGTCGAGAGGCTTTGTCGTCCAGGGTCTGTAGGAGGAACCGAAGGTCATCCATGTCTCGACGCAGGTCGAATACCAAGCTCTGCACCAGTGCAAGGCTTGTTTCCCACTCGCATTCTGGGTCAGCGTTGGAACCCGCTCGAGATTTGGGTTTCCGTCGTAAATTTTGACTGGCTTCTGGACCATCCATCTGAAATTGGGTGTCATGAAGCTAGTCTTGAAGCAACTGGATGGACAGAGAGTTGGGAGGGGCCAAAGGGCCTAGGTGTGAAACAGATGCCAAATTGGCTAAAGGTCCTAGGTTGTTGTTCAGTGAGGCCCCTGAGAAGTCCAACTCCTCCATTATGTTGGCAAGGGACGCAAGAAGGGGCAGGAGATATGCGGGAATTTGAGTCGATTGCGCCAGGGAGGAGGATGAAGTGGCCGAAGAGTAGGAGGATAATAGGGAGGTAGCGAGCGGGGGATGCAGGACCAGGCGGGGTCAGTTTGGCTGGCAGACTAGTCGGCCTTTAGACTTCCTTCGTAGCCGGGGCATCTCCAGGACAGTGGGAGAGAAAAAACACGACAGGAACAGAGTAGGGAAGGACAAGTGCAGAGCAGGGAAAGGCTGAGCAGGAAGCCAAGCTCTGAGAGGAAAAACCAGGAAAGAATGAGCCATTTGGACCTGCTGGAGCAATTGAAATAGGTCGAGCAGCTGGTGAGCTTCCATAAATGGTCGCACACACAGAGTAAAGGTATAGCGAGGGTGTTGGTCCATCGAAAGGATGCGAAGGCAGAGTAGGGTGCACTGGGAGTAATGGCACCATGCCTCGAACGAGCTGAAATTGAACTAATTAGGAAGTTGGGAGTGAGTGGCACGCGATCGTCACATCACCAGCTTGACGCGTGTTCCCTACTAGCACCCCATCTGTGGGAAAGGGAATAAATGCGAAGGAGTACAGACACGTGGGCAGGAAGTTGAAGTACATGGGTACGTGGGAAAAAAACCGGGGAAAATAGTGGTAATGTGGGTTACATAGGTTTCTTGACAAAAAATAGCAAAAACATTTAGCATTCCTGCACACAATAGAAATTGAAATTTATGAAATGAAACGTTCCTAAATAGCATAATTTATACATACAAAATATGTAATTTTACAAGGCAAATTCCTGATTCAATAGTTAGCGAGATTTTGGATGGCAGCTTCTCAAGATGTTTCTATTCTTTCGTACCCTACAAAAAGTAGGGATAATTCTGCGATTTACAAATTGACAATCGGAGTGCAGACTATTAGAATCTTAAGGGCATGGTGTCCAAAAAATTTAGCATTTTCGAAGTACTATTATTTAGGTATGCTTTGCATA
>ML804349.1:0-10717 GCA_009831015.1 Picea engelmannii | reverse complement strand
TTTCTCCCCAGAATATCTTACAGAACTGCATGAAGACACCATCCTTGACAGGAGAATGAGAACTTCAAAACGAGGAAATGTGGAATATCTTCGAATTGGTCTTAAAGGCACAAATCCAAGCAAAGCCAAGTGGATTGAGGTTGAAAAGGTGAGGGAACTATACCCTCATCTTTATATAGACTGAAAATAGTCTTTTGGAGGTCCAAAAGCTTTCCAATGGGGAGGTGTGATCCAGGGGATCAAATTTTGCTCAAAATTCAAAGTGCTCGGAATCGCTTCAAATCGAACGGGTGTGTAGGCCTCGTTGTCATGAACCCAATGCAACTCATTTGGGTTCAAATAGATGTCGGATGAGTGAGATATCACGTTCTTTTCAAATCATCAAACAAGCAAAAAAATGTGTTGACTGTATAGTCCGTACGGATGCTGATGTGGTAGGGTCATATGATACGTGGCAGATGTTGATTGGAAGGGTCGTGCGATACATGGCAGGTGTTGGTTGGCAGTTGTGTGGATGAATCATTTCTTGACACGTGGAATTGTGGTGAATGGATTGGTGACACATGGCCCAACCAAGGGCCGCCACGTGTCACCCGGACAATGGTTTAAAATTTATGTAGTTGGCAGGACTCAACCCCGCGACCTCCGGGCAGGGGTAAATATTTGGGAAGGTCCGCCCAACCAGTGCGCCACCCATGTGGTTCTTACCACTATACCATTTTAAAATTATTTGAATTTGATTTGTTTTGATTTGGGGCGCGGTCCGGGCCGGGGCTAAGCCCCAGCCCTCGATCATATATATATATATATATATATATATATATATATATATATATATATATATATATATATATACCATATAACCATTCAAACCCCGTGCACTTTTCCACTTGGCGCATTATCATATGTTAAACCTTGGCCCTTTGTTATGTGCGGGTGCGGTCACGTGGTGACCCATATGTCCACGGTTTTGGTGGTTAGGGGCTAGGTGCGCCCTAACCATCCTACAGTTCGCACCGTTTTGCGGTTGCACCCAGTGCTAGGTTTTAACACAAATATGAGCGTAGTGGCTAGGTTGAGGATGCAAAGGTGCATTTTGGTGATCCAGAGACAACAAGTTTGAAGGGGAACTTCTAGGAAGACTATCTTCTTCAATTTTTGGCCAAATTAGGTGCCGAAAAATCCCAGCTAGACGTTCTGAAGCCATTGGAGCCATCTATTTGGCATTTTGAGCATTGTAAAGCACATATTTTATCACTTTGAGAAAATAATACAAAAGATCCATTGGAAGATGGACCAGGAGATGTAGCCCAAGAGAGGGGTGAACTCCTTTATCATTTGTTGTGTTATGTGTTTTCTGTTCACTGTTATTTGCTACTGATTATATGCATCTTGAATGTGTAATTTCTATAAAAGTTGTGTTTTCAAATTGATCCTTTTGCATAAGAACACTTGAATTAAAACTTGCAAATATTTTCAAGAATACAAGTCTTTATCATTTTCAGATCATCAGATTACTCTCAATATGTGTAGAGACCCAGTTCATAGGTACAGGACCAAGCACATCGAGGTTCATATGCATTTTGTTCGAGAACAAATTCAATATTGAGTCATTGATATGCAGTTCTTTCCATCTTCAGAGTAGGTGGCATACATCTTCACCAAGTCTTTCACCAAACAAAAGTTTGTCTCATTGAGGAACATTCTAGGAGTGAGGGATACATCAAATTAGCATCTGAACATGTTATCATTCTTCTCTTGTTAGCAACATATTTTGAGGGTGGTTTTTGTTCCCAATGGGTTTTCCCTCTTTACCTCACTTTTTTTTCAATTGTTATGCATTTATACTTGTACATGAGTACCTAACATGGCTTCATATTATCGGGACTCATGATTGTGCACATCCTGGTTGTGTTTTAGGGGGGTTGTTGGGGTACATGATCATCTACATACTCAGTGACATAATCATTTTTTCTAAATCACATGCAGACATGTTTGCATGCACCATGATGCATGCATATTAGGAGCCACATGCAGACACGTTTGCCTGCAACATGCATGCATCTTAGCAGACGTATGAAAACACATTTGTATGTACCATGCATGCATCTTAGGAGCCACAAGCATACACTTTTGCATGTAGCATGCATGCATCTAATGAGACACATGCAAAGACTCTTACATGCAGCATGCATGCATCTGAGGAGCCACATGAAGATTCTCTTGCATTTATCATGTGTGCATATGAGGAGCCACATGCAGACACTCTTGCATGAAACATGCATGCATATGATGAGCCACATGCAACATGCATGCATCTTAGGAAATTTTTTCTATTGTGGAATGCATGATGACTTCATGTAGATTTCTCACTTTAGTTTAAACCACATATTTGACCTTTTTCTTATTATTAGCAACTTTGACTTTAGTTAACTGTTGCAAGTGGGAAAGGTTTATTTTTTACTTGAGCATGCACATGGAAATCCCAACCTAGTGCACATTACTTCTCATGTGGAGAGTCCTATATATTGTACTAATTATCAAGGATTAATACAATGTGATTAGAGTTGGTTTCTTAGTCTCTTATGTGTAAAGATTGATTCTATTTTTCTCTCTCCTCTCTCTTTTGCAATTATCTAGTGTAGTATTTCCTTCTCACAATTAGGTTTAATCCTACTCTAGGGAAGGATTCCTAAACCAGAATAAGGTTTAACCAACACAATAACACTCAGGTCAAGGTGCCAACTGCTCCAAATAACCTACAGTCTCTCATTCCCCACAACTTGTCCCACCCCAAGAAGTGTGCCCCTTCTCTACTCCATGATCATTTGGCTGCCCCACTTCCCTTTAGAGGCTTCAACAACAGGCTATACAGAAAGTCTCAAAGCCTTGTATCTATTGCAAAACAACCAGGGAATAATTTTTAGAATTTCTCTCACCCAAAGAGAATGCACAAGGGCCTAACAACTTGCTTCTTCAAAGTGCACACAGACTTGACAACCTGCTTCTTTGACTTCAATTATCCAGGCTTACTGGTTACTAAAGAGCTTCCAAATATCCTAATTACAAGTACGAGTCAGGATGTCAAGGAGGGTACAAATGGAAAGAGTCAAAAAATGAGCATGATGAGTGATGATTGGAAAATGTACAAAGTTCTTACTTTTTATATGCATGTTCCTAAATTGACATTATTCGTGTTGGGAACTACACGCCCCCCACCTAGAGGTATGTTCCTTCTTCTTAGGAACTTAGGATAGACATGAATATATCCCATAAATTAGACTTTAGGAAATATTATTATAATATTTCTTTGGCTTAAGCCCCTCTTCCTAGACCCTTAGCCCCTTTTCCCTCTAGTGGAGTTTTAGGCCCCCATACCCTTTTTTTTGGTTGGTCTGCAACAATGATGTATTTTGATTAATATCTGACTGTGATTACATATTACAATGATAGGATTGCTATCCTTTTAGTATTATGGCTCTCCAAACTAATAACCACACATGCACTTTGGCCTCAAAACATATTTACAATGGCACTCTAGCCCAAAATATTTTAGATCACCATCATATATGTACATTTATAATTGCAGTTCAACGAACTAGGGGTATAACATTCCCCTCCACTTTATTTATGCACTATCCTTGGTACAATATATACACATGTACAATCAAAATTTTCAAAAATATTCAAAAAGATGCGGGTACTATGCATGCATAGCATCTTCATGCTCCTAGGTTGTATCCTCAGGACCGCAATAGGTCCACTAGACCTTTACTAGCCCTATTGCTATATTCCAGAGAAACTTGACCTTCTGATCCAATATGCACACTGATTGTACTCGAAATTCTCCATCTTGTTGCACCTGAATCACATTCAAATCAATTATATGTTTGACATCATGTACATACTTTTTAAGAAAATACACATGGAATATATTATGAATGCACATGGATGCAAGTAGTGTAAGCATGTATGCAATGAGACCAATGCTTTCCAAGATTTTAAAGGGTCCACAATATCTCACCTCCAATTTTACACAGTTCCCCAACTTCAAGGAACTTCTCTTGGCCTTCACTTTTAAGAACACATGGTCACCCACTTTAAATTCTCTGTGATTTCTGCCTTTATTTGTGTAGATTTTCTTTCTTCCTTGGGAATCCTGTAAATTATTCTTTATCTTCACCATATTTTCTTCCATTTCCATGAGTAACTCTGGACCAAGCACTTATTTTTTTGTTGGGTTGTCCCATCTTACTAGCATACTGCACTTTCTTCCATATAATGCTTCAAATGGGATAATATTTAAATATGCATGATATCCATGGACCATTATTATAGTAAACTTCAACTAAGTGAAAATAAACTTCTCATTTTGATGGTTTATCCATCACATATATCCTTAGTATATGCTAAATCACCTTATTGACCCTCTCTCTTTTCCCATCTGTCTCTAGATGATATGTTGTGTTAAAGTTCATATTTGTCCCAAATCCTTTGAATAATCCTTTCCAAAATTTTGATATGAACTTGGGATCTCTGTCATAAACAATTTCCTTAGGCACACCATGAAGTCTGGTAATTTCCCTCATATAAATATTTGCAATGTTAGCTTCCTTGTGAGTTATCTTCACTGGAATAAAATGGTCAACTTTAGTAAACTTATCCACCACCACCAAGATGGAATCATGTTTCTTGGTTTTTTGGGAAGCCTGGTGATGAAATAAATTTTCACCATTTCTCATTTCCACTCAGGAATGGGAAATGGTTGTAGCAAACCAGCTGGATGTCTATGCTCAACGTTAACCTTATGACATTCTAGACATCTAGTGATGTAATCAACCACCTCCTTCTTCGTCCTGGGACAAAAATATTGTCTCTTTACAGTTGAAAATATCTTCTGGTATCCAAGGTGCCTAGCATAAGGCACATTGCACATCTCTTTCAACACCAAAATTTTCATCTCTTGGAAATTAGGCACATAAACTATGCCCCTATACATGAGGATTCCATCCTCTCTGTTGGCACAGGGGTAGACCCAAGGTTCAACGCTTAACAATGCACCAATAAAACCCTGACTACCAGCCCTTTCAGAAACATCTGCGACACGGGAGAGGTCTCACCTAAGGTAGAAGCAGGGGGGGTTACAGGACGCAAGTGTCTGTAACCAAGCTGGGACACAGATCTGTGATAATAACACTTCACAGGGTATTTTGTTAACACTTAGGAAGTGACATACATTAGTTCATTAACCTTATGAAAATCGTAGAACATAATCTAAGATAGATCTAGCGTAGTAATAACAGAATAGTATGCACCTTAAACACTTCGCATTTAGCACTCTGAATCAAATCTAGCTTTCTAACATAAGCAATGCATTTAAGTACACATACATATTCATTACACGTCTAATCTAAGCACTAAGAAAAATATAACATAAAACATTGCATAAAGAAAACCATAAGACACCAGATATACATGGTTCACCCCAGTGTGGGGCTATGTCCACCAACCACTGCACCTTCTTTATTATGTGCTCAAATATTACATTCATTCACTCCCGTGCACTAAGCCACAGAGTTAAGCTTCGCACTAGATAATATATCTACGCACTGAGCACCAAATCCTCCTTCAAAAAATAGGTCAGGGAACAAAGCCAACCCTCTATTGAGCACAAATCCTTAACACACATGCATTCCCTTGCACGAAAATACTTGAATTACTTTCACTTAGCTCCAAAAAATTACTAATTCTACCATACATTCTTCAAGGGCAGACCCAGGGTTCAATGCTTAACAATGCACCAAAAAAACCCTAACTATTGGCCCTTTCGGAACACCTATGACGCAAGCGAGGTCTCACCTGAGGTAGAAGCAAGGGGGGTTACAGGATGCAGGTGTCTGTAACCAAGTTGGGACACAGATCTGTGATAAAAACTCTTCGCAGGGTATTCTATTAATGCTTAGGAAGTGACATACATTAGTTCATTAAACTTATGAACATCAGAAATCATAATCTAAGATAGATCTAGCACAGTAATAACAAAATATTATGCACCTTAAACACTTATCACTTAGCACTCTGAATCAGATCTAGATTTCTAACATAAGCAATGCATTTAAGTAACACATACATATTCATTACACATCTAATCTAAGAACTAAGAAAAATATAAAAGATATAACATTGCATAAAGAAAATCATAAGACACCAGATATACGTGGTTCACCCCAGTGTGGGGCTACGTCCACCAACCGCTTCACCTTCTTTATTATGTCCTCAAATATTACATTCATGCACTCTTGTACACTAAGCCACATAGTCAAGCTTCGCACCAGACAAGAGATCTGTGCACTGAGCACCAGATCCTCCTTCCAAAACTAGGTTAGGGCAAAGAGCCAAACCTTTATTGAGCACAAAGCCTTAACACACATACATTCCATTGCACGAAGCTACTCGAATTACTTTCACTTAGCTCTGAAAAAATACTACTTCTACCATACATTCTTCTTTTATTTATACTTTTACAAACCCTTACAATAAGGCCTAATCATGGGTAAACCCCATGGGTCAACATCCCATAAACCCATTACAAAAACCCTAGAAAACCCCTTACTAGGTCCACATAGCCCACAGAATTAGGTGAGATCCGTGATCTCAGCTCTGCCTATGCGCTCCTTCTTCGAACAATGTGTTGAATTTCAAAAGTGGTCCAAACCTAACTAAGTTTTCCTCAAAACTTGGTCGATGGCCAACAGGCCCCCAACACTCACATGTGACTCATCTTGAGTCACTCAGGTCTAGACAATGCTGCTTTGAAGGCCTCGAGCTTAACTCGAGCTGCCTCGACTTGCTCCTTTACCTGAGCCTCCTACTCAACGAGCTCTTGGATCTCCTACTATATAACAGGCCCTTCCAGGCGTTGTTCTACTATTGCGACCACTTGGTCCAATTGCGAGACCTATCCATCAATCTCTTCGAACAACTTGTAGGCTTCATCCTACACAGGTTGTAGCTTCTGCGTGGCTTCCATTACCTTTACCTGGAGGGAAGTGATCTTCTATTGTATTGTGCGCTACTCCTGGGATCTCTTCATTCTTTAAACTACAGTGAGCAGCTTCATCTACACCTGTATGGAAAATGCATGTTGTTGTGCCTCCTATAACTGCGCTTCCATCTTTCTTAGCTTTGGATCCTCAACAAGATGTTCATATGTATGTGCGCTTTTATCACTCAGTTGTTTGCACTTTGAGGCGAGGTCCCTTATCCTTACTAATGTTTTCTTAGTGATTTCCTCCCTTTGGTCACGCACCTCCAGTCGATTGATTGGTACTGCTTGGGCCTCCAATTCTCTTATCCTAGCTTGAAGTTGCTAGAGGGTCTCAACGAGCTTCACTACTTGAGCCTCGAATGACTCCTGGTCCCCCTGTGCCAAGCCTGGCATAGAGTGACATTATTTACTCACTATTTCTTTGACCATGGCCCGCTCTGCAAGAAACTACTCCTTTTCTCTCTGTAGTTGGGATTTTTCCTCTTAGAGCTTCGCCTGAAGCTCTGGTTTCTCAGTTTCCTGCGCTACTACATTTTCCTATGCTGCTCTTAATTGTGCTAGGACTCCATATTTCTCTTGTTTCAAGGATTTTGTAGCCTTCTCCTTCTCTTCCTGGACTCTCTGAATTCGAGCTTCTGTCGCATCTGCAAGTCTTCTCAATTGGGCTGGTTCATCCCCCAATTCTACAATATGTGAAGAGGAAGGCGTAGTAGGTATTGCACGGACCAAATGAACAACTTGTTGTACTTCCTTCAATTCCTTTTCGATCCTTCCATATAGCTCCTCCTGCTTCTCTCCATATCTCTGCAATATGTCCTCGAAAGCATCCTCCATAGATCCGTGGACCAAATTGATGTCGTCCTCCATGAGCATGGCCTCTAACTGGGGCTTATTAGCGTGCGTCTTCTTCCTTGCTAAAGGTTTATTTGGAGAAACCTTCCTCTTCGGTGGTGTTACTGTCCCAACAAGGGGATCCTCTAGTGTAGGGGTGGTGGCTTCGCCTCCTCCTTGCCCTTCTTCTCCTTCATTTCCTCCTCCCTTCTGTTCTTCTTTGTCTTCTCCTCCTTGGAGTGAGTGAGCCATACCCGTTAACTTTAGAAGAATTTTCCTCCTCATCACTCTCTATATCCTGGACTTCTTTATGCTTTTTCTTCTTCGTCGTCCCACTGGACTATCCAACATGATCAAAATGGGTGACTATGGGGCTTCCTATGGTGTTGGTGTCGGAGAGTTATGCATTAACGACAGGTACAAGAAATTCCTCCAACCACTCCTTTGTAATTTTCTCCATGTCTTCATATGACAGCTTGTAGTACGACTGTAGTTCTTCCTGGTTCTCATCTCGATGTTCAGTGATGTAGATAAAATGAGGATCTACGTGGAACTTTTCTATTGGTTGGTACTAGTGTAGGGTGCACGGTGTCATGCATGGGAATGATTCAATGGAAACCTTTAATTGATGATAGTATGCATGAAAGATAGCGTTGGACTGCCATTGCTTCGTCATGTCGTTGGTGTACCACAGATTTGAAAATGGAGCAGCCAACGAATCCGAGGATTAGATCTCTGGGAAGGTGGCTCCTTCAGGCATTTTCCAAGAGACAAATGTGATCAAAATGATCAGCCAGTTTTAATGGAATTCATACCCCAAATCCTGGGCTTCGCGGCAATATTTCTCCATCTCATTGACCATTTAATTCACCCAGTTCATCTGCATGCTCTCCACACATTTTCCTGTGAGGTCTACCACGAACCCAGTGACCTATGTGGGCCAATGTTTTCTTATGTTCTTTCCAGCTATGAGTTGGTAAGTGAGGTGCACTGTGCCATCCTGTATAGAGGCTACCTTGTAACCTCACTTTCCTTTTTTGACTTCTCTGTAAGCTTCCTTTATGCGTTGTGTCAAGGAACGGTCTAAAGCCTTCCCTAGATAAAACTACTGAGGGTCAGGTCCCTTCACGCTTAAGCCTGTGGTCCAGTGGCTCAACGCTAAATCTACGATAATCCTTTTGTCGAGCCACAAGTATCCGCCATCATAGAACGACAGGAGGAGTTTAACGCAGGCGTTAACCTCCTGGTAGAGGCCAAAATGGTGAATCTTCATCACATTCAGCACGGTGGACTTCGCCATCCCATTAATCCATGGCTGGGAGATGAGGATAGGACTCTTCCCATTTGACTTCGTCAAGTAGCAGTGGGGTGCCAACATAGCATAGTTCTTTCGGTCTCCTAGATTGAAGTTGTTGTTCTTTAATAGCGGGATTTGTCCTAACTGACTCTCGACTACACGTATACCTTTCGTAATGTATGTAGTGAACACGAGGTACTCAAAATATCAGGGAATGCTATCGTGGTTAACAAAACCAGCCAAAGGTGGGATATACTCGGGTAGGATTAACGGGATATGCTTCGCAATAGCCAGATCATCGTGGTTCTTACTTCGCTTCTTAGTCACGGGGTTAACACGGCCATAGCGACGTCCAGTCAAAGGGGAAGCTTGCAGTCCCCTACTTGATGATGCATGGACACCTTCAGATATCAGTCTGTCGGCCATTATCTTCTTGAGGAATTCCTCGACAGACTTCTCTAATTCACTAGGTTCAGCCGACGTTCTCACTTTTAAACAAACAGGTCGGGGTAAACAAACAGATAGTTGGGGTAGACAAATGAATGATGAGGTCTAGCTTCAGATAACATAGCTTGAGACTTGGATAATCCTCTATTTATCTCAATCAATCACGAGTAGAAAAAAGTGGTCCCGACACAGCGTCCGACGAGTTAAATAAGCGGGGCATCATAATGAATTATTCCAATAGCTAGGAATGCTTCCATCAATTTGAATCTGTCCGTTATGGCGCAGTATCATCATCCAAAAGTGGTCCATCATCCCATTAATTCATTTTATAACCATATCAGAGCGTCATTCTAACGGTCGGGGAGCCTCCAACGATCATATAACTTCGCTAGCGTGAAGTCCCATTTTGTGCGATCCTGCTGTTCCAGCGAGGTTCAAATCCCATGAACCTGCGAGGTTCTTGTCTGTGAAGTCTTCCATCTGGGTTATGTAGCTGCTTGTATCTTTTCTAACTTAGATTTATTTTTATTGAGCTTCCTTGCCTTCTTTCCTATGATCTAAGTCTCTCTATCTGTTTCTGGAATCCTCTTTCCATTTTTATTCTTATCTTCCCCTAGCGTAGTGACTTCGCACTACTTAGGTGCCCTCGAAGGGTCTGAAGTTAATATCCCCTTTCTTAACACTTCCTGGTTGGATATATATTTTTCTTAAATAGATAGGTCCTTCAAACCTTCTTGCACTCTTTCAACCTTGATAGCTAATTTTATTACTTTCTGTTCCTCCTGCGTTGTTACTTCGTTCTGTTGCTTCGACTTATCCTCTCGTTCTTCTATTAGTCGATCTATTTTTCTAGATATGAAATCAATTAGTTCTTTCTTTTTCTTTTTTGTAGCTTCTTCCTCTACTTTCCTTCTGATATGATCCTTCTCAATCCAAGTCTTACCTAACAAAAGTGGGAAGGGGGTGATGTCCCCAATAAACTTAATGACTTCAAATTCCTCTTCAATCGATGTTCCATGAACGATAATAGGTGTATTAGTAACTCTTCCACATAGGTTATCATCTTTCCCTTAAAAAATCCTATCCTTCCCAAT
>ML804348.1:543329-560828 GCA_009831015.1 Picea engelmannii | reverse complement strand
ACATCCTAGAGGGGCCTCTCCATGCTGCAGTTTTCCTTCAAGACCCTCAGCAAGGTTTGGTCAGGGCTAAAAGGCCTGCGGCCAGCCTTAGAACCTCACCACATAATTTAAGTGGAGGTCTGACCCTTTCTTTGTACCAACAGCAAGGGGTTTAGCAGCCCTCAATATTCAGGGCTTGCCTTCAGTGACAGTGAAGTATTCATCTTCAAGAACTTCTCTGAAACCATGTTTAGCTTTTTATGGTTGAGCCATGCACATAGTTTATTTCAATTTAGCATTAACTGAACCATAACCATTTGCAGCAACAATACAAGTTGCAGTAAACCAAGATGACAAGAAGAATAACCATGCACAAGAACACAAGAAGGATCCTGGGAAAACCCTTCTCAACCAAGGGAAAAACCCAGCAATCCTTTGCTTATATTCCCAAGAGAAGATCCATCATCCACCACCAAACCCTAGCACATAAGAGGGTGTTGCTATGACTGAGAAAGTTGGCGCCTAAGAAAGTGTGCCCTAATTTCAGACCTCAACTCATATGTTGAGTAAATGACACAATGAATAATGAGTAATCCATAATGGGGATCTGCTCTTATAAATACAAGACCTAGACACATCAAATGGATGTGTCTATTGACACAATAGGGTCGACCTGTACAACTTAATAATATAATTAATAATTACACAATATTAATTATCTTTACTTGGTGGGGCCGACTTGTACCCTTCACAACACAAATTAGGGTTTTACCAAAGTCTCATTCTCTGACAATATAGAAAGGATCTCTCTCATCCTCTAGTGCTCATCCACTAGGGACATGTCCACCTGTGCTCACCCACAAGGACGTCACTCTCAACTGATTAACTCCACTGAGTCCACAGGAGTACCATATGGAGAAACATCTCAAGCCGACTCAACTAAATCCATAGGAGTACACGGCAAGAGACATCTCAAGCCGACTCAACTCAATCCAAAGGAGTACAAGGAAGGAGACCATCTCAAGTCATCTCAACTCGGTCCAGAAGAGTAGACAAGAGACCAAACGTCATCACAACTCAGTCCAGAGTCTGACGCACACGCATCACATGGGCACAACCAACACATGGGTTCTCTCACAGATCGTCTAAACTCAGTCCATAGGAGAACAACCTGGAGAATGTCACACGAAGTTGCAATCATCAACACTCCCTCTTAGCTAGGGAGGCATTGTCCACCAGGCCAAGCCTCTCTCGGAAGTACTCAAACTTCGTCCTAGCAAGCGGTTTGGTGAAGACATCTGCAACCTACTCGTGTGTAGAAAGGTATTGCACATGTACTGCTTTCCTCTACACCATATCTCTGATATAATGGTATTTGATCTCAATGTGTTTCGATTTATCGTGAAACACAGGATTCTCGGAGAGCTTCACACAACTCTGGTTATCGCAATGGATAACATTGGAATCCATCTCATGTCCAAATAAGTCTGCAAGGAGCTTGCGAAGCCTCACTGCTTCGTGGACTGCCACACATAATGCAATGCACTCTGCTTCTGCGGTACTCAAAACCATAGAAGTTTGCCTCCTGTTGCACCAGGGAACCATGGCAGATCCCAAAGTAAAACAACAACCGAATGTACTCTTTCGGTCCACAGCGCTCCCTTCCCAATCTGCATCGGCATATCCCTGCAATCTCATGTCTACATCGGAGGCATATTTCAGGCTATAACCAACTAAGCCACATACATATCTCAACACATGCTTCCTTTCTATCAGTGTGTATGTCTCAGATGACTCATAAACTGACTGAGTGCACTCACTGCGTAGCATATATCAGGTCTGGTGTTAACCGAATACATCAATGATCCAATCAGTTGTTTGTAAAGATGTGGATCAATCTCGCCTGACTCAGAAAAAGCCTCGTTCATATTCTTCAAATTCATCACCATCGGTGTAGGCATGGATTTGCATTATGTCATACTGAATCTCTTCAATATCTCGACTGTATATTTTCCTTGACTCAGGAAAATCTCATCAATCCTTTGCCATACTTTTAGTCCCAAGAAGTAGTGCATCCTACCAAGGTCCTTCATCTCGAATTCAAAAGTCAATGCACGCTTTCATTCAGCAATAAGACTTTCTTAACTGGTGAGGAATAAGTTATCACATATAGGACCAAAATCAGGCACTCGTCACCAACAATGTGATAGTATAGGTTGGGATCACCAACACTCTTTTTGAAGCCCAAACTCATCAAGTGTCCAACAATCATGCTCGAGGTGCCTGCTTTAGTCCGTATAGGGATTTCTTCAATATGTATACATGAGACTCCTCATGTGTCATGAATCCATCTAGTAGCTCGATGTAAACTTCTTCCTCAATCTCACCATTGAGAAAGGCTTGTCTTTACATCCATCAGATGTGGTTTCCAACCTATGGATGATACAAGAGCAATAATCGTACGGATGGAAGTGTATTTGGGCAACAAGAGAAAATCTCTCCTCATAATCTATTCCCTCCACCTGAGAGAATCTTCTAGCCACAAATATCGCTTTGTACTTCTCGACACTTCCATCAGCTGCATGTTTGGTCTTATAGATCCACTTAGAAGTCACTACAAACTTCCCTTTCGGTCTCAGAACAATATCCCACACATCATTCTTCAAGATGACTGATACTCTTCGTTCATGGCATCTTTGCCAAAACTATTGTCATGTTTCTTCTCCATGACAAGAAGGTCCAGTATCAATGATGTGGCTTATAGTTGAAACATAGCTCGAAAAATCTATGTGGTATCTTTCTCTCTCGGAATGTATCACGAGGAGCTTGCATGTCCCTCTACCTCCAGCAGATACTATTGAGCCCATGTAGGCCTCTCCCGGCCTATTGCCATGTCTCTGGGAATCATCAACTTGAGCTACAGGATCTACTGGACCAACTGAATCAATAATTGTCTCCCTCTGAACTGTTGAAGGGGGAGAAGGCATTGTCTCTTCCTTCTTCTCAAAATAGTTTGACTCCCTCTGAGTCAAGTGACTCCCTTCAAATTCTGAAGGACAGACATCTTCCTTTTCTGTTGTTGCTACCCTAGAGACATCCCATGTCTTCTCAGGTCCTCTACTGCCTCTAAAGTACTTTGTTGGCCTCCCGTACTAGGATAATAACCAAGATGACCTCACGTAGGGATAACAATCAAAATGGCCTCTTGTACTAGGATAATAACCAACCAAAGAAAAATTGGACTCTTGTACCAGGGATCATGGCCCTTCAATAATGAAATAAGAAATTTAGCCTCTCGTACTAGGATAATAACCAAGATGGCCTCCCTACAGCCTCCAATAGGGATAACAACCAAAATGGCCACTTGTACTAGGATAACAACCAACCAAGAAAATTTGGATTCTCGCACCGGGGATAATGGTCCAAGTCATGAGGGCTCCCACACGAGAGATAACACCCTTCATTATAAAATGCAAGTTACTACAGAGTAATGATCAAATAAATAAAGTAGCACAAACTTACCTTAGTCTACAATCATGCTTAATCTTGCTTTCGGTCCTCCTGAGAAAGTTGAGATACAGAAGAACTCCTAGTCATTCTTGCTTGCATTCTTTGACTTCTTTTGAGGTGGCTAAATTTGCTTTCCTCTCTTCTTGCATAGTGACAAGGGGCTTCAAACCTTGCACATCACTAGCTGCAAGTCTAGTCTCCTCACTGGAGCTTGAATAGGATGCACTTTATAGCACACACTCAAAAGTCACCTCAAGGATCAATCTTTGAAACAAGTTTTCAGAATTTTACTCAACAATTCTTCAAACTGACATTTAGACATACTTCTTGTAGCAATCTGAAAACTTGTGCTCATAGATTGGCCTTGGGACAGCTTTAAATCTGGCCTCTAACTTGCCTGGACAAACCTCAAATATTTGTTGCCCGTATCTGTTGAAGTTCACTCTTAGATCTGCCCTTTAATACAGCCTCAGATCTGCCTTGTAGCCTCAAGAAATTTGGTCCAACTTCTTCAGGTCTTGCCTATTACAGACTTTGAAATATGTATTATCATTGTTCAAAAACAACCTTAGAATCAGGCTTGGAGTTCACTTCAAATTTGGCTTGAAACTAGCCTCGGTCCTATCACCGAGCTGCCTTAGATCTATCACAAAATGTTGTTTGAATGCACCTCGGATTTTTCCTTTAGTTTGCCTGCAATTTACTTCAAAACTCAGTCTTTCGGCCTCATATTCGGCCTCAAATTGTTTTAAGTCTGTGGTTTTTAGGGCTGTTGTTAGGTCTGATTTTTTTTTTAGGTCTGCGGTTAAGACCTGAAACTCGGCCTTAAGTCTGTTGTTAAGGGTTGTTGTTAGGCACCTTCTGCAGCATCCGAGAGGGGCCTCTCCATGTTATGGTTTTCCTTCAAGACCCTCAGCAAGGTTCAGTCAGGGCTAAAAGCCTAAAGGCCTGTGGCCAGCCTTAGAACCTCACCACAAAATTTAAGTGGAGGTCCGACCCTTTCTTTGCACCCATAACAAGGGGTTTAGTAGCCCTCGATCTCCATGGCTTGCCTTCATTGACTGTGCAGTAGTCATCTTCAAGAACTGCTCTGAAACCATGTTTAGTTTTTTATGGTTAAGCCATGCACATAGTTTATTTCAATTTAGCATTAACTGAACCATAACCATTTGCAGCAACAATACATGTTGCCGTAAATCAAGATCACAAGAAGAATAACCATGCACAAGAACACAAGAATTATCCTGGGAAAACCCTTCTAAACCAAGGGAAAAACCCAACAATCCTTTGCTTATATTTCCAAGAGAAGATTCACCATCCACCACCAAACCCTAGCACACAAGAGGGTGTTGCTATGACCGAGAAAGCTAGCGCCTAAGAAAGTGCGTCGTAATTTCAGACCTCAACTCCTGTGTTGAGTGAATGACACAATGAATAATGAGTAATCCACAATGGGGATCTACTCTTATAAATACAAGACCTAGACACATCAAATGGATGTGTCTATTGGCACAATAGGTTCGACCTGTACAACTTAATAATTACACAATATTAATTATCTTTACTTGGTGGGGTCGACTTGTACCCTTCACAACACAAATTGGGGTTTTACCAAAGTCTCATTCTCTGACAATATAGCAAGGATCTCTCATCCTCTAGTGCTCATCCACTTGGGACACGTCCATCTGTGCTCACCCACAGGGACGTCACTCTCAACAGATCAACTCCACTGAGTCCACAGGAGTACCATCTGGAGAACCATCTTAAGCCGACTCAACTAAGTCCATAGGAGTACAAGGCAGGAGACCATCTCAAGCCGACTCAACTTGGTCCAGAGGAGTACAATGAAGGAGACCATCTCAAGTCATCTCAACTCAGTCTAGAGGAGTAGACAAGAGACCACATGTCATCACAACTCAGTCCAGAGTCTGACGCACACCCATCACATGGGCTCTCTCACAGATCATCTAAACTCAGTCCAGCGGAGAACGACCTAGAGAATGTCACACAACGCTGCAATCATCAACAATAATTACCTTTGAGAAAGAGGTATTGGTTTGGTTGGGAAGTCTTGGTAAAAAAAATGTCTTCCTTTGCAGTTTTGATCAAGGCATTTCACAAGCATTGGGATGTTGATTATGTATGTTATCACCATGTTGACCTTTCCATCACCTTTTTTAGCCCAAGACACTTGCCCAATCCACTTAATTTGAAACCAAGCCTTGCCTCCACAACTTTCACATTTTCCAGGATCCTTCACACTTAGCCAAATTTCCCTCAATCCTTTAGTTGTTGTCATACTTCACAAATCTCTAAAAAACTTGGTTTTTTCTTCATTTCTCGAACCTTGTTCCAATTTGATTTCCAAATGGGGGCAACTTCTCAATTGGCCCCCTTCACACTTGTTTGAAGTTTGTCTTGGTTGATTTCCACATTGGGGTCAATCTCCCAATCGGGCCCCCTTCGCACTCATTTGATTGTTGCCTTGGCCAATTCTCCCATTGTGTTAGATCTCCCAATCAGGCCCCCCTAACACTAGTTCGATGATTTCCTTAGCTAATTTCTCGGTCGAGGCCTATCTCCTAATCGGGCCCCCATCGTACTTGTTTGATATTTGCATCGGTCAATTCTCTCATCGGGGCCAATCTCCCAATCGGAAACACCTTGCACTTGTTCGATGTTTGCCTTGGTTGATTTACACGTCAGGGGTGATCTTCCAATCGGGCCCCTGATTCACTTACTCAGTGTTTTCCAAGCCCAACTTCATAGTTCAAACAAAAGGTTTTTTCCTTCAAAGGCAAGGTGAACTTTCATACCATGATGGGGCAGGTGGCATCGTCAGGATAAGACACGTGGATTGGGAACTTCACATGGATATCGTCATTGCCTTCCATGTGGAGTCAAAGAGTGTCAAGTGGCCCTTTGGGAGGGTGCCATGTGGATAGAATCTCCATGTCAATGGAGAATATTCACCTCATCAAGGAATCTTTACATAATCTTTGCACATAGTTTGAGGAGTACATGGTGTTCGTGAAGGTTGATTCAAAGATTAGGGTGGATGACTCCATTGGGACCTTGGCTCACCTACTTAGTGTTAGAGATTGTTGATTGACTATGTTTTCCCTCATTTTTCATGAGGCCTACACTACTAAATGTTTCTCTACACTTTTGTATTTTATCACAAAGTAAGAAATTAAACAACTAGAAATGACACACCATAAAGTAAAAGCAGTAAAGGAAATACATGAAAGCAAAGGAATGCTAGAAATGAAAGTACATAAATTTAAAGAACGGAAATGAAAAAATAAAATTAGAGCTCTTGAAAGAGAATAAAATAGCAGCCATCTAATCTATATAGAGAGGGGATTCAACCTCCTTTGCAACTTCAAAGTAGGCCCAAGCCCTGGGGTGAATCTCTCAAGATAAAAACATTATTTACAACAAGAAACTTGAACCAAAAATCTGTTTTACTTCAAAATTCAAATTTACAAATTGAGAGTAGCAAAGATAGATGAATGGCAATCCTAAAGAGGAGTCTAACCTACCCTATCAACTATGCTTCCTCTTATACTTGAAAACGGATCCTATCTAAGCCTTCCAATCAATCCCTTGATTGATGGAGGCTCTTCTAAAATCTACTAAAATCGTGCAGCATGTTTACATTCATCAAAGGGCAATATGAACCAACACTCAATTCTAGTGAATTTACAACATATTTTTCCCTATGTTTCTCTTCCATTTGGAACTAGTATAGTTTCTTGACCTATGACCTGAGTATCTTTTCTTATTTTTTTTTTCATGCCCCTACCCTTGTGATTCTATATGGTATTTATGATGATGACACATGTCATTTTATTAAGTGCATGTGATTTACACGTGGTATTATTTTACTTTTACATGCATATTTTCATCATGACAAGTGATAGGAAATATATGCCCTAGGATGATATATCAAGTATTGTTTTAGCTTATTTTATGACACCATGATTAATAATGCAAGTATTGGAAGGCTATATTAATAGTAGTTTTGGGTGTAATGTTGCAGGTTTTCAGTGAAGCAAAAATTGTTGAATATAGCGTGCAAGAAAATGAAAATTCCCCGGGCAATGGAGAGGTGATTATTTTTAAGATATTACCTTATACTTTAATATTAAACATCTATTTTTAAAAAAACATGTAGAAGAGGAATATTATTTCCTCATTGATCTCTCCTTTTTTTTAGCTTTCTTTAGTGAAGCCTACAATATCTAAGCTATCAAAATTGTTTATTCGTAGATACTAATTGACAACAAGCAACATTACAAAATTATGGGGAAAAATATTGATTTGACAACTCTCATCAAACTTCAGGTATGGACATCATAACATAAAATAAAAAGGTTTGTAATTGAATTAAAAAAATGTTTAGATATTTGTAGAACCCAATGTGATTGTGATGATTTGTTTTCATTCTAGTGAAATTAACTGCAACATGCATCCTTGTAGGTTGAACAAGGGAAGGTCATCCGACACGAGGATTGGTAATTTTTGTGTCTCCTCTCTCAGATTTTTTTCACTGTAAAATGGCGGGAGGTGGTGTGGATTAAAAGTTTCAAGGGGCTAAAAATGGTGGGTTTTTTTTGGTTGCAGGTGGAATAAGAAACCCCTATGGAATAGGCATACAGTGCATGTACCCTTAGTTGGGCATATTGTAGAAGGGATGCGTAGATGTTCCATGCTTTTAACCCATCCTCTGATGGGTTGTGGCAAGGACCCAAATCCTTAATTTTCACTAGAAAAATTAATTAAGGTTTATTTGTGCATCAAAGTTTGTATATTTGCTATATTGCCTCCTCATGTCAACATGTAGTCCTATTGCTTAGAATCTACAAATTTAGGATTGTTTTAAGTAATGCTTTTCAATTTTCAATGTAGTGTCTATACTTGTGTAGGGTAAAATTCTTATGCTAATATTTTTATCTTATTTGACCTAGAGACTTGGGGCTCTGAGAATTGGGTACGAAATATATCCATCCTACAAATTCTTATTTAGATTGGTGCAATGAGAAATAATAAACATTTTGATACCAATTCATCCTGCAAATTCTTATTTTTAGATTGGTGCAATAAGAAATAATAAGGATTTTGATACCAATGAGAAATATATAATTTCCAACAATTAAAAATAAGGTTCAATGAGAAATTCATCTTGTAAATTATTTATTTAGATATGTGGAAGGAGAAATTATAAGAATTTTGGTACCAATTAGAAAGATATAATTTCCAAGAACTAAAAAGAAGGCTCAATGACACAAATGTGCATTGTGCTACATGTAGTTTTTCCCACAAAAGTGAGTGAATAAAACATTTGACCACCAATATGGAAAGCTTATGCATGGCCCATTCAACAAAAATATATTCCCAAAGGTTTACCTACCAAAATAGTAGTTTGGAACAACTAGGTCCACAACATAATAGTAATTTAATTTTGAGGTTCAACCTAACCCAACACCATGTTGATATTGTTAGGGACCTAACCTCCCTAACCCCTCACGTAGGTAGAATAATATATTTTCCATGGAATAAAGGTCGACATTAATAAATGAGGCCTAGTCAATAAGGTGAACAAGTCAAATGTAAGAAGACATAATGGAAACTTGTGCTTCTAGAAATATTTTTCTCTAGATTGTTCTTTTGGCAAATAGATTTAGTATAAATAGGAGTTGAGAGCATGATAAGTTTTTGTATTGAAAATTATTGTAATTAAGCGTTTCTCTGTTGGAGGTTCCCCCTAGAAGAGGCAAGTGAACATTGCTCCCACTTCAATAAAAGTATCATTTTGGTGACTTATTCTCTATATTTTGTTGTTTTATTGGTAATTTATGTGATATTCATGTTTCTGCTCAATATAACATAACAAGTTGTATCAGAACACTCTACTTGGCAGGAATTGTGGGTTAATTTTTTTTCAGGGTAGAGACATGGTCCGATGTCTTTAAACTACAGTGATTTGTTGTTCAGCACATAAATTTATATTCGGGGAAGCATACACGCAGGAAATACAAGAGACTTTTAAGCTCACATTGTTGGACACCCTCGTAACCCTTGTTGGTACCCATTTGAGTGGTAGTGCATTAGACAACATCTATATACAGACTTGTTCTTCCAAGTACGTCTGGTATTTATCAGGAGCCCTCCTAGGTATCATGAAACCAACCATAGATTAACCAATCAGTTGCCTGACTAATATAGTGCCACCAAGAAAAACACTCGAAAAGATACTCTCTAGTACTTGAGTAATAGGGTAGTACGACTAAGGGTATGGTTTAGCCTCCTTAGTTGGTTCCCTGAGATATTGGGTCGAGTACTACTGTTCGACCCTGTACGTATATCAAAATTATAACACAGGGAAAACCCGTGTCTGTAGGAACCCTTAAAACCATAATCCTTGGGACAGAAACAGAACAGAAAAGGAACAAAAATGATATATTTCCATGCAACCTTGCCTACTGCATTCTGGTTACGAAATTACTACACATTTTTTCCTGTTAAGAATTTGGGCACTTCGACACTACAATATTATTCAGATCAAAGTATAACTCTGCAGGAGTTAAAAAAAAATAATTGGGGCCTGCCCTCACCCTTATTTGAGACATATCTCATTGGATTCCTCTTTTGTCATGATCGTCGTGATATCTATCATTTTTTAGCCTTTTTTTCCCTGTGATCCTGACACCCTTATTTGGGACCTGTTGACCACCTATTTCAACTAGAGGGTCAACTCCATGTGCCATGAAGCTATGTACCTAATGGTGCAACAAAGTTGAAGACTTACTGGTTCTAAAAGGCAATTTTGTCCTCAACGCATCTTTTTGTAACTAGAATTTCCGCTCCCCTGCGTGGGATAATAATGTAATGGGTCTACATGGATAATATTTTAGATTAGTTACCTAGGACTTTATCATTAGGGAAGTCCTTTCATTGAGTGTTTTTTTCCTTGGGTAATTGATTTGGCCTAACCAGCGATTTTAATTACCCTTGAGTTTTTCACTCTCAATAATTCTCCAAAGTGGTGAAAGGTGTTCTAATGATTGAGTCCAATGGGTGACTAGGGTCTAGGAATATTGTAAATGACCATGTTAGACATCTCCTAGAGTCTTCTGGAATTCCGTCGAGTCTAAGTAGTTTTATTTAATTTTTAAAATTACCCATTTAATGGTAATTTTAATTAATTTTGATGTAAAAATGTAAAAACTAGGTCCTAGGGGATTTTGATATGGGTGTGAGTACTCAAAAGAAATTGAATGACATCTCCTACACCCTCGGACTAAGTTTCATCTCAATTGGACAAGTTTTGCTAGGTCATTGTCCATGAGGAGTCCAAGTCAGTCTTGAGTCAGCGATTTAATTGTTTAATTGACAAAGCCAAAAATTGTAAAATGAGCAAAAAGTCATGAGAGAGAGTGGGAAAGGTTTCCTAACCTTTTTCCTAAGTTGGAAAAGTAATTTTCCACTTAAAGAACCCCCCCTTGCTTAGCCAACAACTTAAAGTGGTGTTCTCTTGCTAATTGACATGTAGGAATTAAAAAGTTTAAGTGAAAAAATCCACCTAAACCCTAAATTTGTCCTCCTTGGTGTTTAAATTAATGTTTGACCGTAGGAAAAGGTGTTTTCCCCCTTCCCTCACTCAACCCTCAAACCCTAACTCATTACCAAAACCCTAAAAGTGACTATTCTTTGACTTTGTCTATTTCTCTTGGATGTGTGACACTTGTAACTCATCCAAGAAAGGTCTCTGAGACGAACAAAGTTCGCTCACACAACAATTATCCAAAATACTTGGAATATAACAAAGTAATCCATGTAGGAAATAATGTATAAAATATGAATAGATAAGATGATCTACAATTGAGAATGAGGGCTCGTTTATATACCCATGCAGGGGTGCCCTTAACCAATAGTCATGTCCTTTGAGACAAGTCCTTTCATTATTAATAGTTATTATTTATTAATTAATTATTATGTTATGAATATATATTTATATGTATATTTATGTTCATAACATTGTCTTCCCTTTAAAAATGCTTTGTCCTCAAAGCATACTTTATGGAAGACTTATTTTTTGCTCTAGCGTGTAATTATTGTCTCATGCTTCTTCATTATTGAATTAGTAATCGTTGAGGACCTGAGACGATAGGATCTTCTGAGCGCTGAGCAGAGTTGTCGAATTGTAAAGGAATCTGCCCATCCTAATTCGATCTTATGCAGATTTGGGTTTTTATAGGGTTCTTGGAAAGAACTTGATGCATTTATACTCCCATGATAGCTTCTATTTTGACCCTCACTTGTAGTGGAAGTAATATTCTTTGACATAGCAGTTATTTGTTTCTGTTGATACATTGATTGGATGAAGTATCGACTTTTGTGATTAGGATGTTGATAAGGCATCCTTGCAACTTGATATTTACTTCTTATACTTGCAACTTTTTCTTGATTAACTTTTGGAATTGAGTCTTCTTGATATCTCTGGCTTGTTTGTACCTCGACATTTAAAAACTTCTTTACATCAACTGGATTTGTCTCCTTTTGAGTTGTAAGGTTGATTGGGTATGTCATTGTTTCCTTATAGACTAATGATGTTTTGCGATCTAGCTTTTCTTGTAAAGTCTTCTTATCATGCTTCAACTTTTTAATCTGAGTTAATAAATCTTGATTATGTCGTTTTAATCATAAAAGTTCTTCCTTATTTTTTGACCTATTGTCTTTTTCTGGTTCTAGGTTCTCCTTGCTTTCGTCCTTTAGGATTTTAATTTGTTCAAGTAACTTCTGGTTAAGGTTCCTTAGGCAGGAGATTTCTTCCTCATTTTCAGTTGATTTCTCCTTGAGACCTTGATTTTCTTGTTCTGAATTTGTATTCCCTTGCTTCTTGTCTTTTAACTTTCTGATTTTAACAAGTAAATTTTGATTATGATTTTTTAATCGTGATATTTCTTCATATCGTTCTAGTAAATCTTGGTCCATTTTTTGTCTTTCGGGCTTTAGTTCTTCATTTTGTGCAATGAGTTCCCGAATACGCTCTTTGAAGTAGCGATTATCTTTTTGTGTTAACCCATCAAATATTTTTCCTTCTCAATTTCAAATTGTAATTTTGTATTGATCGTTTTATAATGTCCTAGTTCTCCTTCCAATATCCGTGATTGTATTTCAAAATTATCTCGATATTCTTCCATAATAAATGATTTTTAAATGTTTCTTCAATCATTGTTAGAAAAATTCATTTTCCTTATACTTCTTTCACTTTATAAATAAATATCTTACATAAAATACTCTTTTTTTTTTATATTACACCTTCCAATATATCTCTTTTAATAACTTTTCACAAATGAACTTAAAAATGGACCACTGTAACTTTTCTCCTTGTATCTTATTGTATATAATAAATTCCACTCAATAATAATAAGCTCTGACTTTAAAATATAATAATATATTTTCTTTAAGTTTTTCTTATACTTCACCCTTTAGCATATACTTCACCTTTATTTTATAATTTACTCATTTTATTGATGTTTTTTTATCAATATGATTACCTTTTTACTTTTCAATATAATAAGGTAAGTTTTTGAAAAAAAAAAAGACTTTACTTTACTGCCCACTTTAAAAAAAGAAAATCTATCTTTTGTCTCGTCTTTTGAATGTGGCCACAAATTGTCACAATAACTTCACGTTGATTTTTTTTCCTTTTAACCTAGAAATGGAATATAATACGTTTACGGTTTATGGAAACTTACAGACCGATTCGAAGATAATTTGTGTGCATTGATATGATTTCCACTCTAATCATGACCTGGTTTCGCCAAACATCACGATTCTATACTGACAACCTCGAGAGTGGGGGTCACAACCAATCGATGGTTTGTCTCGTGTCGTTCGAATTGCTTCAACACTTGATAACAGGCTTATACCCTTCAACTTTCTTAACACGAAAACCTAGCTAGTTAGGGTTTAATTCCTGCAACCATCGGATTAAATGTTGAAGGTACTCGTGCCCAAAAAAGATTGCACGGAAATGAAACTAGCAGTGGAGTTTGTAACTGGTAGTAATTCTTGTATCGGTGTCCACAATTCTGATTGACTGTCATTCCTCCTTAACCCACTTTGTTGCTATCATGATTGTCCCGTCTGATTGGTGGTTGTACGTAGGACGACTAGGGACGCACATCGTGTGCAGCGGTCGTACAGCGGATGGAAGTATTGGAACTGGCGGTTGCCTCTTCGACGGAAATTGTTTTTTTCTTCTGTAGTGGMAAATTATGTGGAATGATTACCTACGACCGTGGCCCAATTAGTATGCTCAGGTCAACGTACGGCTTGTTTGGCAACAATCACTTTTTTTTTTTTTAATATAAATGTTATTATGGTTTACTATTATTTCGGTAATTTTCGAGTGGATGACTATACAGACRGATAGCGTATATTCTCAGCGGTGACTAAACTTTGGGTGGTATGTGCTGCAGTGAATGGTATGGACTRTGGTTAAKACAATAGTTTCCCCACAAGGAATTTGTGATATGCTTCCCACACCAAATATTCAATGTGTGGATCTTGATGTGCCTTGGTTTGTTTTTTTTGTTTTGTTTTTTTTTGGTAGCTGAATAATCTAATTTTAATTAATTTTTTTGTCAATTCTGGTTATGTTTTTCAGAATTACAGTGGAAATTTCTTCAAATTGCAGTAGAGATTTTTCTTCAATGGGATTTTGAATTTTATTTTTTTTTTGGATGGCCAAAGGCCTGATTACAATCAATGACCAGGTCAAAGAAACTCTGAGAAATGGAGGTTGGCCAAAATCCAGTTCAAACAAGGTCTGATAAAGAGACTAGCCAAAGGCCGAGATCAGGAAAACGAAGCTTTGATACCAAATGAGACGAACAAAGTTCGCTCACACAAGAATTATTCAAAATACTTGGAATATAACAAAGTAATCCATGTAGGAAATAATTTATAAAATATGAATAGATAAGATGATTTACAATTGAGAATGAGGGCTCGTTTATATACCCACTCATGGGTGCCCTTAACCAATAGTCATGTCATTTGAGACATGTCATTTCATTATTAATAGTTATTATTTATTAATTAATTATTATGTTATGAATATATATTTATATATATATTTATGTTCATAACAGTCTCTCTTCTTTCCCAAGTATAAAAGAATGTTCACCCCCCTTATTTCACATCTATTCTTAGTGTATTGTTACTATGCCCAAATCTCTCCCACTCCTCTTTCACTCTTCTCTTTTTCTCCCATTTGCTCTTGCTCTTGCGTAAAGCTTGTTGCAAGTATTTGCATCGACCTTTTGGTATTGAATAAAAGAAAGATTTGGAGGATCCATGGTGCATTGAGAGTCTTCTTGGTGCCATTTTACTTATTGAGGTGATATTGTTTGGTTTTTCTTGTGCAAGCATTTTGGTTATAGATCTAGAGTATAAACCCCAAACAAAGTATTTTGCTTGGGTAGATCTATGATAGTATTATTGTAGATCTAGTGAGTAGTTTTTGAGATTTTACAAAGTGTTTTGTTTCATCTTATAGATCTACTCACATTCTCTATTTTATGTAGCTTTGTTTCACAAGTTTTGCAGGTTCCCCAAGGGTTTTGTGGACAAATTTTAGATATGGAAATTTGTCCCTTCACCCAACTCAAGCCTCTAAACTTTTCTGCAATTATTTTCTGTAGATTTCCATACTTATTTTGGGCATTCTAACTCTCTTGAATAGGTTTTTTAAATACATTTAGTTGTTGATTTATACACATAAGTTTTTTGTTTTCACTAACAAAAAATATTTGAAGTTTTTTTGTTACTTTTGCAGTTTTTCCAGCAAGCTTTGTTTGCTAGTTTTTTGCAGATTTGAACCAGAAAAGAAGACTTGCAGCCCATTTGGGGCCATAAAACGTCAAGAAAATACCTCCCAATTTAGGGTATTATTCACCCAACTCTTCTCTCTTCTTCCATCATTGTAAGCAATCCCAAAGAGATTCTTTTGGACTTGTATTTATTTCTAAGTTTAAATTTTCTGTAATTTATTTCATAAATGTGCCTACACCTTGCATAGTAGATTGGTCTAGCCACCCATACAAAATCGTAAGGCTAGAAGTTAGATTTAGTTTCACCTTTATTATTGCATTTTAATTTTTCCTCACTTGTCCTTAAGACAAGGTTGTGTGGCTAGGCTTACTTGTCTTTATTTTCAAGTTTACCTCTTTTATTTGTTTATCTCATTCACCCACTTGGGCACAAAACTAGTAGGCTTGTCCTCCATCTTGTGTCTTTGTTGAGGTTGCAAGTAGTTAGTTGTTTCTTTCAAGTTCATTTACTTTCTTTCATTCTTTTTCCTACACCCTGCAAAGAGGATTGGCATAGCCACCCATGCAGTATCGTAAGGCTTGTTTTATGTGCTTAATTGTTAATAGTTGTATATGCTTCTAGTTTCATTTAGTTCTTTTCAAGTTCATTGTTTATATATCACATAGTTAGAAGCATTTCATCTTTGTTCGATATCTTGTATAAGCTCTTGAAAGCATTTTCTTTCTTTTGCAATTTGTTTAAGTTGGATCTATAAGCACATTGTTCTTTTCATTTATTTTTCAAGCTCTATCTCCTTAAGCATTTTAACACAAGAAAAATTATTTGTCTAATCAATTAACTTGTAGTTTTAGGAGGTATAATCTATTTCGTAATTAGAGCACCCTTTATTGATACAACTTTCGCCACCAAAAAGGAGGCTTGTGGAGGCTACTTGGGGTGCTAAGTCAGGGATGATCTCACGACACTAGGTGTCCCCCTTGTTGAGCACACAAGTTTTTCGGGTTGACCTATGGAGCTAGGGTAAGGCCTTGTTTGTCTTGCTTATTGAGCACCCAGCAATCATTTTGGCCAAAGCGGTAAGAGAATAGGGGAAGTCACCTAGTTTAGGCTTGCAACTTCACTTCACCTAATTCAAGCTTAAAATTTACTCACACAATTTGTGCTTCAAGTTCATAATCTAAATCTAAGTTGTGTATGATCTTTACTTTCCTGCAACTTTACTTTCAAGCACTATCTTTCTTGCATTTATTTTTCAAGTTGGGCACATCTATGGTTGAATGATATATCCTTTAAGTTGTGCATTAATCATCTTGGCAGTTCTTCTCTCAAGTTACTGCATCCTTGAAGTTGCGCATTAGTCCCATTGGTGACTTCTCTTTCAAGTTTTGGTTCCCTTGAAGTTGCGCACTAGTCCTTGAGTGCCTCTTTCTGAAGTTGTGCACCTTTCCTCTTGGTTATCTAAGCTTGGGTTGTAAGTTGTTTCTTTTGTGGTGAATGAATCATTGAGCTATCTCTCCTTTACATATCTGCAAAATTATTTCAGTAGTTAGTTCAATTGTTGTTTCATTGGTGAAATAGATCTAACAAGTGCTTCTTTCATTTCATTTGTAAATTGGCAATTAGTTGTATTTTTGTACATTGTATAATCATCTAGGCATTCTTTATTTTGGGTAATTGTTGTAATCATAGTTCATTTATATTCATTTGTAAAGTTATTCTTTTGTTTGTATCTTTCGTAAACTTAATTGACCCCATTGCCCAACCTTTAGGCACTAGCCTTAATTGACCTTAGGGAAAGGGCTTATTTTCATTAAAGTTGTGCATTGCATCATTGCATGTCATATAGGCTAGCTTCCCTTTACCTTAACAAATTAAAATTAACTCCTATAATTAATTTATTGTCATATTGCATTGCATTGCATTGTGCCTCCAGGGACACACTAAGTGGATTGAGACTTTTCCACTTTTGCAAGTGTGTATAAGGACAGAAACAGGACCCCCATTGGATTCCCATTTTCGCCCTAATCATCGTGATACCCTTCACCCATAACCCATTTTATGTGTGGACCCACTCGCCCCCTTCCTGTGTTCCCCTCATCGTGGCCCACACTCGGAGCCAAATCCTTGAATTACGCTTCAATGCCTTCTCATCTGATCTCT